>CAWUFW010034048.1:0-11543 GCA_963921515.1 Calotriton arnoldi
CCATATGCAAATCAGTCTTGACCCTGCGCCCAATGGGAACAGTCCAGCCCGAAATGCCAGGCCAGGTCCTCCCTGGACTGGAAACAAGCATCCTAGGACTGGTTTCGGCTTTCAGCCCTCATCAGCCAGGATAACTTGACTCCAGTGGCATGGAGAGCACGGGACCCACGTCTGGGCATACCCTTCCCACTCGGGGTGACAAATGCAAAAACAACAATTGATGGACAGAATGCAGAACAATGTCATACATTCACCCCAGTACAGAGATCTGGGCCTAAATCCATCGTTTTTTTGCTCACCATGCCATTCCAGTTTGGACCCAGTCATATGCAAATCAGTCTTGACCCTGCGCCCAATGGGAACAGTCCAGCCCGAACTGCCAGGCCAGGTCCTCCCTGGACTGGAAACAAGCATCCTAGGACTGGTTTCGGGCTTTCAGCCCTAATCAGCCAGGATAGCTTGACTCCAGTGGCATGGAGAGCACGGGACCCACGTCTGGGCATACCCGTCCCTTTCGGGGTGACAAATGCAAAGACAACAATTGATGGACAGAATGCAGAACAATGTCGTACATTCACCCCAGTACAGAGATCTGGGCCTAAATCCATCGTTTTTTTGCTCACCATGCCATTCCAGTTTGGACCCAGCCATATGCAAATCAGTCTTGACTCTGCGCCCAATGGGAACAGTCCAGCCCGAAATGCCAGGCCAGGTCCTCCCTGGACTGGAAACAAGCATCCTAGGACTGGTTTCGGGCTTTCAGCCCTCATCAGCCAGGATAACTTGACTCCAGTGGCATGGAGAGCACGGGACCCACGTCTGGGCATACCCGTCCCACTCGGGGTGACAAATGCAAAAACAACAATTGATGGACAGAATGCAGAACAATGTCGTACATTCGCCCCAGTACAGAGATCTGGGCCTAAATCCATCGTTTTTTTGCTCACCATGCCATTCCAGTTTGGACCCAGCCATATGCAAATCAGTCTTGACCCTGCGCCCAATGGGAACAGTCCAGCCCGAACTGCCAGGCCAGGTCCTCCCTGGACTGGAAACAAGCATCCTAGGACCGGTTTCGGGCTTTCAGCCCTCATCAGCCAGGATAGCTTGACTCCAGTGGCATGGAGAGCACGTGACCCACGTCTGGGCATACCCGTCCCACTCGGGGTGACAAATGCAAAAACAACAATTGATGGACAGAATGCAGAACAATGTCGTACATTCACCCCAGTACAGAGATCTGGGCCTAAATCCATCGTTTTTTTGCTCACCATGCCCATGCAGTTTGGACCCAGCCATATGCAAATCAGTCTTGACCCTGCACCCAATGGGAACAGTCCAGCCCGAACTGCCAGGCCAGGTCCTCCCTGGACTGGAAACAAGCATCCTAGGACCGGTTTCGGGCTTTCAGCCCTCATCAGCCAGGACAGCTTGACTCCAGTGGCATGGAGAGCACGGGACCCACGTCTGGGTATACCCGTCCCACTCGGGGTGACAAATGCAAAAACAACAATTGATGGACAGAATGCAGAACAATGTCGTACATTCACCCCAGTACAGAGATCTGGGCCTAAATCCATCGTTTTTTTGCTCACCATGCCATTCTAGTTTGGACCCAGCCATATGCAAATCAGTCTTGACCCTGCGCCCAATGGGAACAGTCCAGCCCGAACTGCCAGGCCAGGTCCTCCCTGGACTGGAAACAAGCATCCTAGGACCGGTTGCGGGCTTTCAGCCCTCATCAGCCAGGATAGCTTGACTACAGTGGCATGGAGAGCACGGGACCCACGTCTGGGCATACCCGTCCCACTCGGGGTGACAAATGCAAAAACAACAATTGATGGACAGAATGCAGAACAATGTCGTACATTCACCCCAGTACAGAGATCTGGGCCTAAATCCATCGTTTTTTTGCTCACCATGCCATTCCAGTTTGGACCCAGCCATGTGCAAATCAGTCTTCACCCTGCGCCCAATGGGAACAGTCCAGCCCGAACTGCCAGGCCAGGTCCTCCCTGGACTGGAAACAAGCATTCTAGGACTGGTTTCGGGCTTTCAGCCCTCATCAGCCAGGATAGCTTGACTCCAGTGGCATGGAGAGCACGGGACACACGTCTGGGCATACCCGTCCCACTCTGGGTGACACATGCAAAAACAACAATTGATGGACAGAATGCAGAACAATGTCGTACATTCACCCCAGTACAGAGATCTGGGCCTTAATCCATCGTTTTTTTGCTCACCATGCCATTCCAGTTTGGACCCAGCCATATGCAAATCAGTCTTGACCCTGCGCCCAATGGGAACAGTCCAGCCCGAACTGCCAGGCCAGGTCCTCCCTGGACTGGAAACAAGCATCCTAGGACCGGTTTCGGGCTTTCAGCCCTCATCAGCCAGGATAGCTTGATTCCAGTGGCATGGAGAGCAAGGGACCCAAGTCTGGGCATACCCGTCCCACTCGGGGTGACAAATGCAAAAACAACAATTGATGGACAGAATGCAGAACAATGTCGTACATTCACCCCAGTACAGAGATCTGGGCCTAAATCCATCGTTTTTTGCTCACCATGCCATTCCAGTTTGGACCCAGCCATATGCAAATCAGTCTTGACCCTGCGCCCAATGGGAACAGTCCAGCCCGAACTGCCAGGCCAGGTCCTCCCTGGACTGGAAACAAGCATCCTAGGACCGGTTTCGGGCTTTCAGCCCTCATCAGCCAGGATAGCTTGACTCCAGTGGCATGGAGAGCACGGGACCCACGTCTGGGCATACCCGTCCCACTCGGGGTGACAAATGCAAAAACAACAATTGATGGACAGAATGCAGAACAATGTCGTACATTCACCCCAGTACAGAGATCTGGGCCTAAATCCATCGTTTTTTTGCTCACCATGCCATTCCAGTTTGGACCCAGCCATATGCAAATCAGTCTTGACCCTGCGCCCAATGGGAACAGTCCAGCCCGAACTGCCAGGCCAGGTCCTCCCTGGACTGGAAACAAGCATCCTAGGACCGGTTTCGGGCTTTCAGCCCTCATCAGCCAGGATAGCTTGACTCCAGTGGCATGGAGAGCACGGGACCCACGTCTGGGCATACCCGTCCCACTCGGGGTGACAAATGCAAAAACAACAATTGATGGACAGAATGCAGAACAATGTCGTACATTCACCCCAGTACAGAGATCTGGGCCTAAATCCATCGTTTTTTGCTCACCATGCCATTCCAGTTTGGACCCAGCCATATGCAAATCAGTCTTGACCCTGCGCCCAATGGGAACAGTCCAGCCCGAACTGCCAGGCCAGGTCCTCCCTGGACTGGAAACAAGCATCCTAGGACCGGTTTCGGGCTTTCAGCCCTCATCAGCCAGGATAGCTTGACTCCAGTGGCATGGAGAGCACGGGACCCACGTCTGGGCATACCCGTCCCACTCGGGGTGACAAATGCAAAAACAACAATTGATGGACAGAATGCAGAACAATGTCGTACATTCACCCCAGTACAGAGATCTGGGCCTAAATCCATCGTTTTTTTGCTCACCATGCCATTCCAGTTTGGACCCAGCCATATGCAAATCAGTCTTGACCCTGCGCCCAATGGGAACAGTCCAGCCCGAACTGCCAGGCCAGGTCCTCCCTGGACTGGAAACAAGCATCCTAGGACCGGTTTCGGGCTTTCAGCCCTCATCAGCCAGGATAGCTTGACTCCAGTGGCATGGAGAGCACGGGACCCACGTCTGGGCATACCCGTCCCACTCGGGGTGACAAATGCAAAAACAACAATTGATGGACAGAATGCAGAACAATGTCGTACATTCACCCCAGTACAGAGATCTGGGCCTAAATCCATCGTTTTTTTGCTCACCATGCCATTCCAGTTTGGACCCAGCCATGTGCAAATCAGTCTTGACCCTGCGCCCAATGGGAACAGTCCAGCCCGAACTGCCAGGCCAGGTCCTCCCTGGACTGGAAACAAGCATCCTAGGACCGGTTTCGGGCTTTCAGCCCTCATCAGCCAGGATAGCTTGACTCCAGTGGCATGGAGAGCACGGGACCCACGTCTGGGCATACCCGTCCCACTCTGGGTGACACATGCAAAAACAACAATTGATGGACAGAATGCAGAACAATGTCGTACATTCACCCCAGTACAGAGATCTGGGCCTAAATCCATCGTTTTTTTGCTCACCATGCCATTCCAGTTTGGACCCAGCCATATGCAAATCAGTCTTGACCCTGCGCCCAATGGGAACAGTCCAGCCCGAACTGCCAGGCCAGGTCCTCCCTGGACTGGAAACAAGCATCCTAGGACCGGTTTCGGGCTTTCAGACCTCATCAGCCAGAATAGCTTGACTCCAGTGGCATGGAGAGCACGTGACCCACGTCTGGGCATACCCGTCCCACTCGGGGTGACAAATGCAAAAACAACAATTGATGGACAGAATGCAGAACAATGTCGTACATTCACCCCAGTACAGAGATCTGGGCCTAAATCCATCGTTTTTTTGCTCACCATGCCATTCCAGTTTGGACCCAGCCATATGCAAATCAGTCTTGACCCTGCGCCCAATGGGAACAGTCCAGCCCGAACTGCCAGGCCAGGTCCTCCCTGGACTGGAAACAAGCATCCTAGGACCGGTTTCGGGCTTTCAGCCCTCATCAGCCAGGATAGCTTGACTCCAGTGGCATGGAGAGCACGGGACCCACGTCTGGGCATACCCGTCCCACTCGGGGTGACAAATGCAAAAACAACAATTGATGGACAGAATGCAGAACAATGTCGTACATTCACCCCAGTACAGAGATCTGGGCCTAAATCCATCGTTTTTTTGCTCACCATGCCATTCCAGTTTGGACCCAGCCATATGCAAATCAGTCTTGACCCTGCGCCCAATGGGAACAGTCCAGCCCGAACTGCCAGGCCAGGTCCTCCCTGGACTGGAAACAAGCATCCTAGGACCGGTTTCGGGCTTTCAGCCCTCATCAGCCAGGATAGCTTGACTCCAGTGGCATGGAGAGCACGGGACCCACGTCTGGGCATACCCGTCCCACTCGGGGTGACAAATGCAAAAACAACAATTGATGGACAGAATGCAGAACAATGTCGTACATTCACCCCAGTACAGAGATCTGGGCCTAAATCCATCGTTTTTTTGCTCACCATGCCATTCCAGTTTGGACCCAGCCATATGCAAATCAGTCTTGACCCTGCGCCCAATGGGAACAGTCCAGCCCGAACTGCCAGGCCAGGTCCTCCCTGGACTGGAAACAAGCATCCTAGGACCGGTTTCGGGCTTTCAGCCCTCATCAGCCAGGATAGCTTGACTCCAGTGGCATGGAGAGCACGGGACCCACGTCTGGGCATACCCGTCCCACTCGGGGTGACAAATGCAAAAACAACAATTGATGGACAGAATGCAGAACAATGTCGTACATTCACCCCAGTACAGAGATCTGGGCCTAAATCCATCGTTTTTTTGCTCACCATGCCATTCCAGTTTGGACCCAGCCATATGCAAATCAGTCTTGACCCTGCGCCCAATGGGAACAGTCCAGCCCGAACTGCCAGGCCAGGTCCTCCCTGGACTGGAAACAAGCATCCTAGGACCGGTTTCGGGCTTTCAGCCCTCATCAGCCAGGATAGCTTGACTCCAGTGGCATGGAGAGCACGGGACCCACGTCTGGGCATACCCGTCCCACTCGGGGTGACAAATGCAAAAACAACAATTGATGGACAGAATGCAGAACAATGTCGTACATTCACCCCAGTACAGAGATCTGGGCCTAAATCCATCGTTTTTTTGCTCACCATGCCATTCCAGTTTGGACCCAGCCATATGCAAATCAGTCTTGACCCTGCGCCCAATGGGAACAGTCCAGCCCGAACTGCCAGGCCAGGTCCTCCCTGGACTGGAAACAAGCATCCTAGGACCGGTTTCGGGCTTTCAGCCCTCATCAGCCAGGATAGCTTGACTCCAGTGGCATGGAGAGCACGGGACCCACGTCTGGGCATACCCGTCCCACTCGGGGTGACAAATGCAAAAACAACAATTGATGGACAGAATGCAGAACAATGTCGTACATTCACCCCAGTACAGAGATCTGGGCCTAAATCCATCGTTTTTTTGCTCACCATGCCATTCCAGTTTGGACCCAGCCATATGCAAATCAGTCTTGACCCTGCGCCCAATGGGAACAGTCCAGCCCGAACTGCCAGGCCAGGTCCTCCCTGGACTGGAAACAAGCATCCTAGGACCGGTTTCGGGCTTTCAGCCCTCATCAGCCAGGATAGCTTGACTCCAGTGGCATGGAGAGCACGGGACCCACGTCTGGGCATACCCGTCCCACTCGGGGTGACAAATGCAAAAACAACAATTGATGGACAGAATGCAGAACAATGTCGTACATTCACCCCAGTACAGAGATCTGGGCCTAAATCCATCGTTTTTTTGCTCACCATGCCATTCCAGTTTGGACCCAGCCATATGCAAATCAGTCTTGACCCTGCGCCCAATGGGAACAGTCCAGCCCGAACTGCCAGGCCAGGTCCTCCCTGGACTCGAAACAAGCATCCTAGGACCGGTTTCGGGCTTTCAGCCCTCATCAGCCAGGATAGCTTGACTCCAGTGGCATGGAGAGCACGGGACCCACGTCTGGGCATACCCGTCCCACTCGGGGTGACAAATGCAAAAACAACAATTGATGGACAGAATGCAGAACAATGTCGTACATTCACCCCAGTACAGAGATCTGGGCCTAAATCCATTGTTTTTTGCTCACCATGCCATTCCAGTTTGGACCCAGCCATATGCAAATCAGTCTTGACCCTGCGCCCAATGGGAACAGTCCAGCCCGAACTGCCAGGCCAGGTCCTCCCTGGACTGGAAACAAGCATCCTAGGACCGGTTTCGGGCTTTCAGCCCTCATCAGCCAGGATAGCTTGACTCCAGTGGCATGGAGAGCACGGGACCCACGTCTGGGCATACCCGTCCCACTCGGGGTGACAAATGCAAAAACAACAATTGATGGACAGAATGCGGAACAATGTCGTACATTCACCCCAGTACAGAGGTCTGGGCCTAAATCCATCGTTTTTTTGCTCACCATGCCATTCCAGTTTGGACCCAGCCATATGCAAATCAGTCTTGACCCTGTGCCCAATGGGAACAGTCCAGCCCGAACTGTCAGGCCAGGTCCTCCCTGGACTGGAAACAAGCATCCTAGGACCGGTTTCGGGCTTTCAGCCCTCATCAGCCAGGATAGCTTGACTCCAGTGGCATGGAGAGCACAGGACCCACGTCTGGGCATCCCCGTCCCACTCGGGGTGACAAATGCAAAAACAACAATTGATGGACAGAATGCAGAACAATATCGTACATTCACCCCAGTACAGAGATCTGGGCCTAAATCCATCGTTTTTCTTGCTCACCATGCCATTCCAGTTTGGACCCAGCCATATGCAAATCAGTCTTGACCCTGCGCCCAATGGGAACAGTCCAGCCCGAACTGCCAGTCCAGGTCCTCCCTGGACTGGAAACAAGCATCCTAGGACCGGTTTCGGGCTTTCAGCCCTCATCAGCCAGGATAGCTTGACTCCAGTGGCATGGAGAGCACGGGACCCACGTCTGGGCATACCCGTCCCACTCGGGGTGACAAATGCAAAAACAACAATTGATGGACAGAATGCAGAACAATGTCGTACATTCACCCCAGTACAGAGATCTGGGCCTAAATCCATCGTTTTTTTGCTCACCATGCCATTCCAGTTTGGACCCAGCCATATGCAAATCAGTCTTGACCCTGCACCCAATGGGAACAGTCCAGCCCGAATTGCCAGGCCAGGTCCTCCCTGGACTGGAAACAAGCATCCTAGGACCGGTTTTGGGCTTTCAGCCCTCATCAGCCAGGATAGCTTGACTCCAGTGGCATGGAGAACACGGGACACACGTCTGGGCATACCCGTCCCACTCGGGGTGACAAATGCAAAAACAACAATTGATGGACAGAATGCAGAACAATGTCGTACATTCACCCCAGTACAGAGATCTGGGCCTAAATCCATAGTTTTTTTTGCTCACCATGCCATTCCAGTTTGGACCCAGCCATATGCAAATCAGTCTTGACCCTGCGCCCAATGGGAACAGTCCAGCCCGAACTGCCAGGCCAGGTCCTCCCTGGACTGGAAACAAGCATCCTAGGACCGGTTGCGGGCTTTCAGCCCTCATCAGCCAGGATAGCTTGACTCCAGTGGCATGGAGAGCACGGGACCCACGTCTGGGCATACCCGTCCCACTCTGGGTGACACATGCAAAAACTACAATTGATGGACAGAATGCAGAACAATGTCGTACATTCACCCCAGTACAGAGATCTGGGCCTAAATCCATCGTTTTTTTGCTCGCCATGGCAGTTTGGACCCAGCCATATGCAAATCAGTCTTGACACTGCGCCCAATGGGAACAGTCCAGCCCGAACTGCCAGGCCAGGTCCTCCCTGGACTGGAGACAAGCATCCTAGGACCGGTTTTGGGCTTTCAGCCCTCATCAGCCAGGATAGCTTGACTCCAGTGTCATGGAGAGCACGGGACCCACGTCTGGGCATACCCGTCCCACTCGGGGTGACAAATGCAAAAACAACAATTGATGGACAGAATGCAGAACAATGTCGTACATTCACCCCAGTACAGAGATCTGGGCCTAAATCCATCGTTTTTTTGCTCACCATGCCATTCCAGTTTGGACCCAGCCATATGCAAATCAGTCTTGACCCTGCGCCCAATGGGAACAGTCCAGCCCGAACTGCCAGGCCAGGTCCTCCCTGGACTGGAAACAAGCATCCTAGGACCGGTTTCGGGCTTTCAGCCCTCATCAGCCAGGATAGCTTGACTCCAGTGGCATGGAGAGCACGGGACCCACGTCTGGGCATACCCGTCCCACTCGGGGTGACAAATGCAAAAACAACAATTGATGGACAGAATGCAGAACAATGTCGTACATTCACCCCAGTACAGAGATCTGGGCCTAAATCCATCGTTTTTTTGCTCACCATGCCATTCCAGTTTGGACCCAGCCATATGCAAATCAGTCTTGACCCTGCACCCAATGGGAACAGTCCAGCCCGAACTGCCAGGCCAGGTCCTCCCTGGACTGGAAACAAGCATCCTAGGACCGGTTTCGGGCTTTCAGCCCTCATCAGCCAGGATAGCTTGACTCCAGTGGCATGGAGAGCACGGGACCCACGTCTGGGCATACCCGTCCCACTCGGGGTGACAAATGCAAAAACAACAATTGATGGACAGAATGCAGAACAATGTCATACATTCACCCCAGTACAGAGATCTGGGCCTAAATCCATCGTTTTTTGCTCACCATGCCATTCCAGTTTGGACCCAGCCATATGCAAATCAGTCTTGACCCTGCGCCCAATGGGAATAGTCCAGCCCGTACTGCCAGGCCAGGTCCTCCCTGGACTCGGAAACAAGCATCCTAGGACCGGTTGCGAGCTTTCAGCCCTCATCAGCCAGGATAGCTTGACTCCAGTGGCATGGAGAGCATGGGACCCACGTCTGGGCATAACCGTCCCACTCGGGGTGACAAATGCAAAAACAACAATTGATGGACAGAATGCAGAACAATGTCGTACATTCACCCCAGTACAGAGATCTGGGCCTAAATCCATCGTTTTTTTGCTCACCATGCCATTCCAGTTTGGACCCAGCCATATGCAAATCAGTCTTGACCCTGCGCCCAATGGGAACAGTCCAGCCCGAACTGCCAGGCCAGGTCCTCCCTGGACTGGAAAAACCATCCTAGGACCGGTTTCGGGCTTTCAGCCCTCATCAGCCAGGATAGCTTGACTCCAGTGGCATGGAGAGCACGGGACCCACGTCTGGGCATACCCGTCCCACTCGGGGTGACAAATGCAAAAACAACAATTGATGGACTGAATGCAGAACAATGTTGTACATTCACCCCAGTACAGAGATCTGGGCCTAAATCCATCGTTTTTTGCTCACCATGCCATTCCAGTTTGGACCCAGCCATATGCAAATCAGTCTTGACCCTGCGCCCAATGGGAACAGTCCAGCCCGAACTGCCAGGCCAGGTCCTCCCTGGACTGGAAACAAGCATCCTAGGACCGGTTGCGGGCTTTCAGCCCTCATCAGCCAGGATAGCTTGACTCCAGTGGCATGGAGAGCACGGGACCCACGTCTGGGCATACCCGTCCCACTCTGGGTGACACATGCAAAAACAACAATTGATGGACAGAATGCAGAACAATGTCGTACATTCACCCCAGTACAGAGATCTGGGCCTAAATCCATCGTTTTTTTGCTCGCCATGGCAGTTTGGACCCAGCCATATGCAAATCAGTCTTGACACTGCGCCCAATGGGAACAGTCCAGCCCGAACTGCCAGGCCAGGTCCTCCCTGGTCTGGAAACAAGCATCCTAGGACCGGTTTCGGGCTTTCAGCCCTCATCAGCCAGGATAGCTTGACTCCAGTGTCATGAAGAGCACGGGACCCAAGTCTGGGCATACCCGTCCCACTCGGGGGTGACAAATGCAAAAACAACAATTGATGGACAGAATGCAGAACAATGTCGTACATTCACCCCAGTAGAGAGATCTGGGCCTAAATCCATCGTTTTTTTGCTCACCATGCCATTCCAGTTTGGACCCAGCCATATGCAAATCAGTCTTGACCCTGCGCCCAATGGGAACAGTCCAGCCCGAACTGCCAGGCCAGGTCCTCCCTGGACTGGAAACAAGCATCCCAGGACCGGTTTCGGGCTTTCAGCCCTATCAGCCAGGATAGCTTGAATCCAGTGACATGGAGAGCACGGAGCGCACGTCTGGGCATACCCGTCCCACTCGGGGTGACAAATGCAAAAACAACATTTGATGGACAGAATGCAGAACAATGTCGTACATTCACCCCAGTACAGAGATCTGGGCCTAAATCCATCGTTTTTTTGCTCACCATGCCATTCCAGTTTGGACCCAGCCATATGCAAATCAGTCTTGACCCTGCGCCCAATGGGAACAGTCCAGCCCGAACTGCCAGGCCAGGTCCTCCCTGGACTGGAAACAAGCATCCTAGGACCGGTTTCGGGCTTTCAGCCCTCATCAGCCAGGATAGCTTGACTCCAGTGGCATGGAGAGCACGGGACCCACGTCTGGGCATACCCGTCCCACTCGGGGTGACAAATGCAAAAACAACAATTGATGGACAGAATGCAGAACAATGTCGTACATTCACCCCAGTACAGAGATCTGGGCCTAAATCCATTGTTTTTTGCTCACCATGCCATTCCAGTTTGGACCCAGCCATATGCAAATCAGTCTTGACCCTGCGCCCAATGGGAACAGTCCAGCCCGAACTGCCAGGCCAGGTCCTCCCTGGACTGGAAACAAGCATCCTAGGACCGGTTTCGGGCTTTCAGCCCTCATCAGCCAGGATAGCTTGACTCCAGTGGCATGGAGAGCACGGGACCCACGTCTGGGCATACCCGTCCCACTCGGGGTGACAAATGCAAAAACAACAA
>CAWUFW010034049.1:0-11542 GCA_963921515.1 Calotriton arnoldi
GGCGCTAAGTGCACTGCCCGCGGCGTCATCCCGGCGATCACGGCGCCGACGACGGACGCGGAGCCGCACGCGCCGCCTACCGACGCGCAAGGGTACTGCTACGCAAAAACTTTCCGGATCCAGCCTGACGCCTGGGGATATTCTAAGGGTGAGGGAATCTGTCACTGACGTGTCTCTTTCAGGATCAGTATTGTCAGAACAAAGCTAGGTAACCACGCTCAGCTAGCCCAAAAGCCTATTCTACGAGGTAATAGCAACCTCGGTGGCCCTTTGCCGGTGTTCCGCTGGAAAGAAACGCTGTGCTGCAACGTGGAAGAGCACTGACACATTCACGCAGCACTATTGCTTGGAGTCTGCACAGAGAACTGATGCTGCTGTGGGGCAGGCGGCTTTTGCATCATTTGTTCCACTGAGGTCAGCCTCTGGAAATGTAAGTGTTTTAAAAAATGTATCTATATTGTTATACTTTATACTGTACTCTGGTTACACAAGTACTACTTCCTTACTTGTAGATGTGTATAAATGTGTTACACTGTTACCATCCGTATGGGTACTTTATAAATCTAATGTATGTATATTTACATATTACAGCGTGCTTGCTATTCTGATTCAAGCATGTGAATCTATGAAAGATCTAATACTGAATAAGAAAATAAATTACTTACCTGTAACTGCAGTTATCCAGTATTGGCATCTTTCATAGATTCACATGTGAACCATCCTCCTCCACTCAGGGGCTCCCCTCCTAGTTTAGGATATTTGTTTTCCCACTTGTGCTCGAAAATCTGAGGGCCCAGCCTTTGTTTGGAGTGTACGAGAGGGATTCTGTCTTCTGATTGGTTATAGTCCAAGTTTGTTCCTTTTTTATAAAGGAACATATATAGGCTTTAATGTGACTGCACATTACCATTATGGCCTATGGTACAATTGCATACTGCTTTCTATGGGACTCCCACTTTGACAGGGAATGATTCAAGCATGTAAATCTATGAAAGATGCCCATACAGGATAACTGCCCGTCACAGGTAAGTAACTTATTTTCTTCTTCACCACCCCGCCCAAGACTCTGCTCTGTTAACTGGATTCTTTCCATCTAAAAAGGTCCAAATCTAGAGATCTGCACACTGGCCATACCAATTTGCCGATGAGCTCTGCATCGAAGGGTGTGGACAGCCTAGAAAACAATTGACAACAGCGTGCATGGATGCAGCATACATGCAGCTCTGCAAGTCACTTCAGAGCAGAGTTGCACAGCACCATCTACCGGTACACAGAGGTACTTCTAAAAAAGTTTCTGGATCCAGTTTTACGCCTGAAGGAATAGTCGCAATGTGAGGAAACTGCAGTTAGAGTATCCACCAGAAAGATCGTTAATGAAGGTAAGTAACTTGTTCGTGTGTTTTTAATTGATGCACAATTATATAAACAGCAGGCCTTCTTATCATAATAAATGTGCATAGCTCACTGGGTCTGCACTTTCACTTTTTACTTTTGTTGATTTCTATCACCATTATTTTTTATGGTTTCTTGTGAATAGCTGATGCTTGATCTATATGTGTCAATGTCATTTAATATAGTAGGAATTCAACCTCACACACTGGTCTTATCAGCATTCTTTACATATATCGCTGAGGAGTGATCCTTAATGGCCTCTTTCCATGTGGAACACAGTCCTCTTCTATGTGAACATAGCTTTCACATGGAATATTGAGTCAGCCCTGTCCTTTTTAAGTTCAATCTAGGATAGTCTTTTTTGATGGATACTTCTGCCTTCATATTCTTTTCCCTTTTGAATATTCCCAGGCGCTAGATAAGACCAGGACTCCTTTCATGACACTCCTGTGTCAGTAGTTGTGCTGGCTCTATTTTTGGTGCTGGAAACAGTGTGCCAATGACTTGTCGTGAGCCATGCAGCACCCACCTGGGCGCACCAACATCAGTTCTCTTTTCGACGTCTTTCAATGCAGATCTGGAGCTGCTGGTGTGATTTTCCTCATGTTTTCAGTGCGTTTTCAAACTTTTTGAAATGCTTCATTGCTATACAAAGGAATATAACTGTCAAAGAAATTTGGCTTTAAACCCTTTTTCTCTTTCAAAGGACAGGTGTTTATCTCAGAACCCCTTATTGTCTTTCTGTTGTGCATGTGGTCGAAGCATGATCTGAAGTAGTGTGACTAGTGCAGTCTCCAGCACCCTAAAGCCGTCAAAAAGTCCAAACATATTATGACAAGTAACTTGCGAAGTTGAGCTTTCCTCAAAATCACATTCTTCTTCTTGGTCAAAGTCATTGAGAGGGTAGAAGAAGAAAGAGGATGACTCCCCTTGATGTCGCTCGGAGTTGAGCAATATTGTTGCATTGACGCCCACATCCCTGCCCGGGAGACCTTTACTGAGACTCCGCTTGTGGACATCACTCCGCATGAGGTGACGTGCCCCGCTGCACTACCTACTCCGACTCCCACCACAGGGTTGGTCCAAGCTTTCCAATGCCTCCACCATTCATGGTGACGATGCTGACATATCTAAAGTTTACACCATCAGAGCCTATGCGGCTCAATTTCTCACTGCCATGATGGTGCTGTTCAGGCAGGCTGCTGTCCCCTCTGGTGTTTTTGGGGCCCCATTGGTCCATTCGGGGCTCTTTGTATTTGTCTGCCGGCAGGCGCCCCTCTGCCATTCAAACCCAGATATCCCCCACAAGGGATGCCTTAGGCACCGGTTAGACCCTTTTTGGCACCTGACCCTTTGCAGGGAGCTATTCTACTGGTGCTGATGCCTGCCTCCTCTCCACTGGCAGTGCTCTCTGCACAAGGTTATCCCCAGGAACACCCAAAGTTGAAGGCTGTCCTCCACAGGTCCAGAAAGGAGGCAATTAGTAGAAGAGACAAGGCATAGGTAGTTCACACAGCCTCATCCAGTATCCCGCTAACAGTATAGGCAGACCAAGGATTTCTTTAGTTCGGACCCTGATCCTTCTAGATTGCCAGATCCCATCATACCTGATATAGCGAGGCTGAAAATGTACCAACCCAAGTGTCTTCAGCTATGGCAGGGAGACATAGCTCTCCAGAGATGCCAAAGGACTAGATGAATCTCCAAAGGTCGAAAATGGCATTTCCTGTAGACCCTGTCCCTCTGAAAGTGGCATCTTTTCACACAGTTCAGGGAAAGCAGCAGAGGTGCTTATTGCTACCCTTTCTACTGTTGAAGTTAGACCCAACATTTAGAGACCTACTGCAGCAACAATAGAGCCTTTCTTGCCCCTTAATGATACCCTTCTTGAACCTCTAAAGGCAGTGTGGGATAAACCCACCTCATTCCTGGCTGCTAACGACCTTATTGCAAGGTGGTACAGGTCGCCCCAAGGGACCAAGCTTTCGTTTTGATCCACTCTTCTGTGGAAAGCCTGGTGGTGCAAGCTTCATCATGCACCAAGCTGAATCTGGGTATCTTACTGTCAATGCCCCTGGATAAAGAGCCGAAGAAACTAGAGGTGCTTGCCCAAAATGTTTTTCCAACAAGCATGAATGCGGCCTATCTGCTCGTGCAGTTAACTCGTGCCTTCTCGAAGATGGATTCCATGGTAGTTCCAAGTATTAAAGACCATCTTATGGACTATTTTTCCTGTAGTAGTTAGAGATTGCCAAGAAGCCTCCTGCTTAATCGTCAGATCAGGCCTGGTAGATTCTGCAGCCAGGGACATGACGGTGATCCATTTCTCTGAGGAGGCATGCCTGGCTTTGATACACTGGGTTCTCCTGCAGTATACAGGTAAGCTTCATGGATATGCCTTTTGATGGGGCTTGCCTGTTTGGAGGCAAGACTGACTCCATGCTTTAGAGATTTATTGTGGGTAGACCTCACTGTCGGATCGCTTGGCATCCAAACCCTGGCTCAGAATTACAGTCCATTCTGGAGGATTCTGGGCTTTTCAGAAGAGGTTTGTATTTCAACAGTATCAACCCTTCTAGGATGTCCAACTGCCCAATCAGCTATTGTACAAAAACAGGGGAGGGACAGAGGCAAAGCTTAGGGTCATCAGGCCCAGAAGCCTTCCTCATAATTGTCCTCTTCTACACCACCTGCAAAGCCGCTTTAGCTTCCCCCGAAGGAGCAGACACGACTGGTTGGAGGAGAGGTATCTTTCCTCAGATGTGGAGAGGCCATAACAGACCAATGGGTGTTGCAACTTGCAGAAATGGAGTATGCTCTACCCTTCGAGTAGGTTCCTACCCACATCCCCCTGCAACCCTGCCAGTAAGAGGATCACCTACAAAACATGTAGCAGGTTGTGGCAACCCTACTGCAAAAAAGGTGTGATGGAGTTGGTCCCAGAGTGGGAAATTGGGCATAGGTGCTACTTTTGGTTCCCAAGAAGGACTGCTGTCTTTGTCTGATCCTAGACCTCAGGATCGTGAAACTTTACCTGTAAGGAGAAGATCAAGAGGCTGCCATTGGCACAGGTTCTTCTGGCACTGGAAGTAGAAGACTCTCACTCGACTTGCAGGATGCGTATTTACACATACTGACCCTGCAGTTGCTCAAGAGGAACCAGCTTTTCTTGGTAGGATCCACTCACTACCAGTTCCTCTCATTTGCGCTAACATCTCCACCTCGAGTCTTCTTCTACGAGATGATGGTAGGTGCAGCTCATTAAGGAGTTCAGGATCTCTGTGTTACTGACTAGTTCGCTGCAGATGGTGTCAGACCACCTACAGACAACCCCATCCCTGCAGTTCAATTTGGGCTTTTCCATTAAAGTGCCTAAATCTCATGTAGAGCCCTTTTAGAGCCCTCCTGTTCTCTAGGGCAGTACTAGACACATTTTTGAGAGCCTTCCCTCCTCTGAGAATCAAGGACATTCAGTCTAAGATTCCAAAGTTTTAGAAGGTGTCTCCAGTTCCAGTCATGATAGTTTTCCCCCTGCTGGGTATGTTGGCTTCCTGCATCCTCCTGGCCAAACGTGCACGCTGGCACATGAGGACTTTCAGTAGCATCTTAGCAAAAGTTGTTCTGGCACAAGGAGATTATCTCATGGGGATGCTTTGGCAGACCTGGACTGGTTGTTGGTTTAAGAGCATCGGTCACAAAGGATGTCCATTTACCCTCCACAGCAGTGACCGCAGTGGTGATGAATGCCTACATTCTGGGGTGTGGTGCGCACCTGGAGAGACCGGAGCTAAGAATTAAAGAAGCAGGTGTTTCACATAAACCCTGCTCTAACTACGGGCAATTCACCTGGCCCTGAAAGTCCCGCCCCCTCCACCCCCTCCTAGATCTTTGCCTCCTAGTATACATTGCAGGGATCCTTTTGGTACACACATCTCGATTGAGATGGAGGGTTTTCACTTCTTACACATTTCCCCACCACTACGCATCTCACCCCTAATGCCTTTAATTCCTCAGAATTTTGACGTAGGTCACCAGGTTAGTGCCCAAGCAGACCATTCCAGATTTGCTAACGAGGCTGTGGTACACAGACCTCCAGAAACTCTCCCTGTGTCCCCTGCACCGTCTACTTTTCTGGGCAGTCCTCCTTTCCCTGTTGGAAAATGGGATCTGAATCTGGTTTTGACATTTTTGATGTGTGCTGCCTTTAGGCTGCTTCATAGTTGTCAGTTACTTTCAAAACAGCTTTTCTTGTGTTCAGTACGTTAGTATGGCATGTCAGCGAGCTTCAGGAGCAGTGTCCGCCCACCCCTTCATGCGGTACTTCCCAGACAAGCTGGTCCTGAGAACTAAAGCAGCTTTCCTACCAAAGGTGGTAACCCCTTTTCATTTGAGGTAGTTCATTAACCTTTCTATCTTTTACCCTCGACTCCATCCTGCTAATGAGAAGAGATTACACCAACTGGGTTCTCACATAGCAGTTGGTTATTACATTGACAGCACGAAGGAGAGCAGGTCTGATGACCATCTTTAAGGATTATGTGGGCAACAGTAGTGACAGGGCAGTCCTCAAGAGGACTTTATTGTATGGGATTAACCTTTTCATAAAGATGTGCTATGTCCTTGCCAAGAACGAACTGCCTAAGGGAATCCGTGCTAACTTCACTAGAGTGAAATCTTCCAAAACTGTGCAGAAAGGGGAGTGAGATTTCTCATATGCCGACATGGGCACCTCTCCACACTTTTGCTAAGCACTGTTGTTTGGATTCAGAATTGAGGAGGGATGGTCATTTCACCTACTCCATGGTTTTCCTTGTCTGACCATTTCTTCAGGCCCCACCCCCAGCTGGGAGAAGGCACTGCTTTATTTAACAGGTGCACAATCTGCAGGAAGCAGCCTTCAGAATAAAACGCTATGTTCGAGGCATATGATGCAGAATTCACACTATGTGCATAGATCGCCATCTGGTGTTGGGCTCGGATGCTTGCACCTTGTTGTTGTCTTGGAAGAAGTCTTTGTAGACACGAGATAGGTGACTCCTCCCTTGGACGATAGTGCGCATGGGCATCGACTCCATCCTCAGATTGTTTTTTTCCGGCATCGGGTCTCGGATGTAACTTCTGCGCTCCGGTTCCGTACTCTACTATTCAAACCTTTCGACACACAAAACATCAAAAAACTAGACGGTATTGTCTTCGTCGCGTGCTCTTCGACGCGCTCCTCAAATCCTCGATTCCGGTCGTCGACGCGGGCCGCTGGGCCTATCAACGCCATTCCAGCCTAGCGGCTAATGGAAAGGACTCCATTTTAAAAATGCCCCCAGTGTGGAGCTAAATTCCCACACAGCGACCAACACAAGGTCTGTAACTTCGGTCTCTCGCCCGAGCACAAGGAAAATAACTGCCAGGCCTGCGCCTCTCCTTTCGATCAAAAAAGACTATCCGTGATCGCCGGGCTCGACGACATGTTATGGTGCAAAGAGCAGCTCCGGTGCCGGAGGACATCTTCAACGAAGGCCCCGATGTCCCGGAGGATGATTCGGAGGACCTGGAAATCGTTTCCGAGGCAGACGACTCCGACTCAGACGACCACATCACTCCAGGTCAACGAGTGAGTACAACTGCCCCTATCCCAACCCCATCTGAAAAAAGAAGGCTCCGGTCAAAACTTCGCCTGCTGGCCCCAGTCGCGACCGAAACAAAGCTTCAGAAGTCCCGCCCCGGCCCGGCTCCGAAGACAAAGGAGAAGCCTTCCGGCGGCTCGGGACCGAGCAAGCCGCATATCACCGCCCCGCAGACACCATCGGCACCGAAGCCGGAGCCTCGGCCCTGCTCTCGCAATCCCCAAAAAGCCATCGGCACCGAGCACCTCGGCGCTCGAAGGAAAAGGCCTCGGATCCGAAACCAAAATCTTCGGAACCGAAAAGATTTCCGACTCCACATCGAAGCCGAAGGATCCAAAACCCCTTCCAAGGCTCCAGAGCAGAAATCTAAACCTCGCTCGCACCCGAAAAAATCAGCGCCGAAAGCGATTATCGAACAGGAAGAACTTTTTCGACCGGATCCCATCGATCCACAACAAAAAACTCTCCAAGTGGACCCTAAAACAGGACATGTCATCACTGTTCCACACAACAAAAGAAAATTCGACACCCCACACATCCCTGAAGTGCCTGTAAAGAAAAGGGACTGTGCCACTTCACCTTTACGACCCTCTTCTCCTGTTCTTCCTACTGAGCCTTTCTTCTCTCCAAATTCTCCCATACTTCCAACATACTCACCACCACCACAGGATGATGATGATTTAGGGGGGGGGCAGGGATAATGACCCTTTCATTGACCCTGATGACGACACACACGTACCACAGGACAATTGGGATGATTATGATGACCCAGTAGATCCTCCAGACCTTCCTGATCCACATGCATACCCTACAAAGCCATCTCCCCAGATGACAATATTGGCTTTGGTCAGCTTATAGACAGAGCTGCCAAGTACCATGGTGTTCAAAATGCATTTAGACCCCATAGAGGAGGACTTCCTAATAGACACCTTTGCACAGTCACAAAGGACTGTACAAACTTTACCAATGTTAAAAGGAGTCATTAAACACGCCCCAGACATATTCAAAGACCCCGTAAGGGCTAGAATTCTCAATCCCAGAATTGACAAAAAATATAAACCCGCTCCCAATGATCCCACCTACATCAAGGGTCAACTCCTTAGATTCTCTAGTGGTGACCAACGCTAGAAAACGTGCCAACTCTCAAACCTCCGGTGATGCTCCACCTCCGGACAAAGAGTCTAAATTATTAGATGCTTCAGGCAAACGAGTTGCTGCCCAAGCAGCTAATAACTGGAGAATAGCAAATGCACAGGCATTACTTGCCAGGTACGATAGGGCTCATTATGACCAGCTGGAAACCCTATTGCAGCATTTGCCTGATCAATATAAGACCAAGGCCAATGATTTGATTCAGGAGGGCAAATTAATAACTAATGCATCAATCAAGTGTGCCCTCGATGCAGCAGACACCGCATCTAGGTCCATTAACACTAGTGTGTTACTAAGAAGGCATGCCTGGTTGCGCATTTCTGGCTTCAAACAGGAGGTACAAACAACTATCCTCAATCAGCCGTTCAATCAAGAACAACTTTTTGGCCCAGCTGTAGATACAGCTCTAGAAAAAATGAAAAAGGACACGGAGACTGCTAAATCCATGGGCGCATTACAGTCCCCATCCACACGAGGTTCCTTCGACGCTCCTTCTCATAGAGGCGCATCCACAAACATCGGTGCAGACACTGCATCTTCCTCCTACAAAAACCCTCACAAACTTCCCCCAACAAGGGATATTTTAGAGGTGGGTACAGGGGAAATAACAACAAAGGAAGAGGCCGAGGTAACAACAACACTCGCGTCCTCTCCCACTAATAAGCAGTGACTTTCGCTCCACTCCTCCAGGACCATTCCACCCGGTCGGAGGGAGACTCTCACAGTTCCTACCTGTCTGGAATTCCATCACTACAGACAAGTGGGTAAGACAAATTATCCAGTATGGTTACTGCCTGGAACTTACAGCGACTCCACCCAACATACCACACCAAGCAGCGTCCAATGTCCACAGAACATCTCACACTCCTCAAACAGGAAGTTCTTTCGCTGCTTCAAAAACATGCAATAGAACTAGTCCCCATACAACATCAAGGAACAGGAGTTTACTCTCTCTACTTCCTAATCCCCAAAAAGACGGTACCCTAAGGCCAATACTGGACCTCAGACCTCTCAATCTCTACATACAGTCAGATAATTTTCACATGATCACTCTTCAACAGGTTCTTCCACTGCTTCAACAAGGCGACTTCCTTGCCACATTAGATCTCAAGGACGCCTACTTCCATATTCCCATACACCCTGCTCACAGAAAATACCTAAGGTTTACAGTGGACGGCGAACACTATCAGTTCAAAGTTCCTCCATTTGAAGTGACCACAGCACCCAGGGGTTTTCACACAGTGCCTCGCAGTAGTAGCAGTGCGCACTATGCGAAGACAACAAATCCATGTATTTCCATACCCTCGACGACTGGCTGATAAAAGCCAAGTCACACAACCAATGTGTTCACCACACTTACCAAACCATTAAGCTGCTACACAACTTGGGGGTTCACAGTAAACTTCACCAAATCGCACCTTCAACCCTCCTACATACATCAGTATCTAAGAGCCACAATAGACACTTCCAAAGCTCTAGCATACCCCAATCCAGCAAGGATAGCCAGTATGCAAACCCTCATCTCCAAGCTTTCAGCCCCAACACTCTCTCCCAGCACGAGTGTTTATGCAGCTGATAGGAATGTATGGCCTCTTGCATTTTCATTGTACCTCACGCAAGACTTCAAATGCGCCCCTTACTGGAATGCTTAGCACGTCAGTGGAACCAGGCTCAAGGTCAACTTACAGATCTGGTGTTGGTGGACAGCCGCACACATCGCTCTCTCTGCAGTGGTGGAATATACAAAACCTTTCCACAGGGCGGCTGTTCCTAGAGCCAGTTCCACAGATAGTGCTAACAGCAGACGCATCACTCACCGGCTGGGGAGCCCATCTCCTAAACCACACAATTCAGGGCAGGTGGTCCACCCCACAAAAATTGTTCCACATCAATTACCTAGAATTACTGGCAACATTTCTAGCTTTAAATTCGTTTCAAACACCTCTCCTCAACAAAGCTGTCCTAGTCCGCACGGACAACATAACAGCAATGTATTACATACAGAAACGAGGAACACATTCTTTGCAGCTGTCTCATCTAGCGCAAAGTATATGGAGATGGGCCATTCCACAAAAAATATATCTTCTAGCAGAACATCTTCCAAGGGGCAACAATTAGATAGCGGATCTGTTAAGTCATCAACTCAACAGATACAACGAATGGGAACCTCATCCGCAAGTTCATCAACCCTTCTTCCACATGGGAACTAACCAGACATAGATCTGTTCGCCACACATGCAAACGCAAAATGCCCAACCTTCGCCGGCCAGGTTCCCACACCCGTTGTCCAAGGGCAATGCGATATGGATGAACTGGTCAGGCAGATTTGCGTATGCTTTTCCTGCCACTCCCGCTCATTCCACTAGTAGTACGCAAGCTCAAACAACAGTCTCTTAACATGATCCTAGTTGCTCCAACATGGGCACGGCAACCATGGTTCACAACACTACTCGAACTCTCAGTAGTTCCACACCAAAAATTACGTCTCTCCCCAAGCCTGCTAACACAGAACCATGGAGAGATAAGGCACCCAGATCCAGCACAACCAAATCTAGCGATCTGGCTCCTGAAATCCTAGAGTTCCGGTTACCTTAACCTCCCACCAGAATGTATGAACATTATTAAGGAAGCCAGACGCCCACTACTAGAGCTTGCTATGCAACTAAATGGAAAAGATTTGTCATTTACTGCAACAATAGCAAAATTGACCCATTAGATGCTTCAATTCAGAACATTATTTGCTATTTGCTACATCTACAAAGATGCAATCTGGCATACCATCAATAAGATTACATCTGGCTGCCCTGGCCGCCTACCTACAAAATAGACAACATTTGTCATTGTTTAGGGTACTCCACTATCAAAGCCTTTATGGAAGGCCTTAAAAAGGATAATTCCACCCAGACTGCCACCCTCTCCAGTGTGAAACCTAAACATTGTTCTTACTAGACCTCATGGGTCTCCCATTTGAGCCTTTACACAAATGCGAATTACAATTCCTTACATGGAAAGTAGCCTTCCTTGTCGCAATCACTCTCTCTCAGAAGAGTAAGTGAGATACAGGCTTTAACGATACAAGAACCATTCTTACAAATACATCGTAACAGGTGGTTCTTAGGACAAACCAAAATTCCTTCCCAAAGTAAGCTCTGCTTTCCACCTTAATCAATCAGTAGAGTTACCAGTATTTTTCCAAAACCCTGATTCAGTAGCAGAAAGAGCTCTTCACACGCTCGACGTCAAAAGAGCTTTACTTTACTATATAGACAGGACTAAAGCCTTTAGGAAAACAAAGCAACTATTTGTAGCTTTCTCTCCACCTCATAAAGGCAATCCTATTTCCAAAGCTGGAATTGCCAGGTGGATAGTAAAATGTA
>CAWUFW010034050.1:0-11541 GCA_963921515.1 Calotriton arnoldi
CCCATCTTAAAATGCACCACAGGGCCTGTTTGCACACATGTCACCTTTAGCCCCGCCCCCTCCCTTCACCACTGTGCAAACGCGCCCCATGGCGTGTTTTAAGTTGGGGGATTAAGTCCCCTTGAATCCTGAGGGTCCCTGGGGTCCAACTAGCCCACCAGGTACCTCCAGTAAGCGCCACAGAGCTGCGTTGCAGAGAGGTGTAAAAAGGGGCGTGGCCTGGACCATCTCTCTGCAACCCAGCCCTGTGGCGCATACTGGAGGTTCCTGGTGGGCTAGTTGGCCCCCAGGGACCCCCAGTATTCAAGGGGAATTCGTTCCCCCTTTGCAAACGCGCCAGGGGTCGCGTTTGCAGAGTGCTGCCAAGGAGGGGGCGTGGCCTCCGGCTCGATGCCGGATTTTATTTTATTTTTTTAAAGGGGGCTGTGTTGCCCCCCTTCTTTTTAATTATTTTGGTTGCTGGGGACCCCATCCCCCAGGGCCTGACCCCCTTTTATTTATTTTTAAAAAGCAACGGGAAGGGGACCGCGTGGGCCCACCTCCCGTGGCCAATTTTGGCCCGGGGACCCCATCCCCCGGGTCATTGCCACTTTTTTTTTTTTTATTTTCATGGAGGGGGGCTGCGTTGCCCCCCCCTCCTCAGGCCTCCTTAGGCCCCGGTGACCCCATCCCCCGGGGCCGGCCTTTGTATTTTTTTTTTATTAAATTTTGGGGAGGGAGGCCGCGTGGCCCCGGGGACCCCATCCCCCGGGGATGGCCCTCTCCGTTGGGGACCGTGGGGGGAGCCCCAATGCCCCCACGGTCCCAGCCGGCTCCCCGCGTCCTGCAGGAGCCGGCATTGCTTTTCCACATGGGGAGCTGCTGACATGCAGCTCCCCTTATGGAAAAGCAATTCTGCTTTGCTTCATTGAAGCGAGAGCAGGTTTCCCTGCTCTCGCTTCAATGAAGCAAAGCAAGTTTGCAATGACAGGGCGGGAGCCGCGAGGCTCCTGCCCTGTCATTGCAAACAGCAGTGTCCCGGGGGTGGGCACCCCGGGACACTGCAGGAGCCGGCCCTGGGGGGTGGCAGTCCCCAGGGCCATCACTGGCTCCAGGAGGGGGGCCGCACGGCCCCCCTCCCATCCTGTGCACAGCCCCGGAGGTGGTGGTCCCCGGGGCTCGGGGGTCCTAAACGGACCCCCACATTTTATTATTTAGTGCCCCGGGCAGGTGGCGGTCCCCGGGGCGTGTGGGGGGGCTCGAGCCCCCCCACACAGGTAATTTAAAAAATAAAAAGAGAAGCCCCGGGGGGTGGCGGTCCCCGGGGCTGCGGGAGGGGGGCCGTATGCCCCCGCCACCATTATTTTTTTATAGCCCCTGGGGTGGTGGTCCCCGGGGCTTGGGGGGGCCTTAGAGGCCCCCCATATTATTATTAAATAAAACCCCGCATGCCCCCGGGAATTGACGGGCCAATTAACCACGAAGCACGGGAGCCCGCGCTTCGTTTTTTTTTTTTATTGGCAGGATCCGCGCACCCAGCGCGTTTTTTGCCGATTTTTAAAAAAAAAGCAGGCCTAAGGGGTCAGGGTGTTTCTACCCTGTCCCCTTTTTGCGTTTTGCGCGATTGTTTTTACTTTTTTCTTGTGCCTCGGTTCTACCGAGTCACAAGATGGCTGCCAACACTTCCTGGTTTGGAGTGTTGACAGCCAATTAGCATACAGCTGGTCATCGGGAGGGTGCGCGGACCCTCCGCGGCCATAGATATATATGTGTTTTTACTTTTGATTTTCTCAGCAACTACTGAACGGATTTACACCATTTAACAAAAAGGGTTCTTTCTGAACCAAAAACTACCTCTTTGCCAAATTTGGTGTAATTCCGTTCAGCAGTTCGTGCTGTAGCCGTGGCTAAAGTTTCCTATGGGAAAATGAATGGGGAAAACACGTTTTGGGACTCCCCTTTTTTCTCGGCCCCCGCTTGACGAATCACCCCAAGACTTTCAGGATAGGAGCGGACCGGAGCGGGCCACAAAGTTTGAAAATTTTGCGAAGATTCGTCAACCGATGCAAGAGTTATTTCAAATAGAATGTTGCGGATTTCCTATGGGAAATAGGTCCTAACTATAACTATCTACTGGCGACCGCCAGTAGATAATATATATATGCCAAGGTGTAGTGAAGAAAGAGTGGGTGTATAAGTGTCTGAATGGATGATTCAGTAGGTGCATGATTGACTGTATAAGTGAGTGATTAAAAGTGTCTTACTGAATGCATGGGCTAGTGACTAAACTGTGTGAATGTCTGTATCAGTCTGTCAGTTGGTGTGTAAGCGACTGCATGGGTTGGTGAGTAGCTACATGAGTGTCTATATGGGTTATTGATTGGTTGTCTGAGTATCTGTATGGGTGCCTGAGTGTCTGGGTGGGTGGGTGGGGGTATGTGACTCTATGCATAGATGTGTGAGTGGGTGATTCACTGGGTGTATGGGTTCAAGAGTGCATCTGTGAAGGGCTGTATGGGTGGGTGAGTGTGTGTATGGGTGTGTTGGTGAGTGAATTGATGTCTCAGTGGTACATGTGATGAGTAACTACATATGTGAAAGGCACTATATGTGAGTGTTGGAGTATATAAATGACTATATGTGAGAGTGAGTGATTGTGAAAGTGGCTGTATGGATGAGTGTGTGCTTGTATCAGGTGATTGTATAAGAGAGTAAGTATGTGTTAGTATCTGTATGAATTAGTCAGGTGGTGTATGTATAACTGTATAGGTGAGTAAATGGGAGTGTGAATGATTCTTTGCATGATTGACTAAGTGTGTGAGTAACTCTATGGATGAGTGGCGATGTGTGAGTATCTGTATAGGTGTATGAGTGCAAATGATAGTGCTGTATTGATAAGTGACTGCATGTATGAGTGACTGTATGGGTGAATGAGTGGACGTGTGTGTGTAGACCTAGGAGTCAGTGAGTGGGTATGTAGTAACTGGTATTGGTGTGTCTATGGCTTCGAAAATGGTAGTCTGTATTTTAGAGCGGGTGTATCAAAGGTTATATTAGGGTGTGAGAAGGTGCATCAGATTATCACGTGGATGATGTCATCAGTGATGTCGTTTGAGATGTCATCAGTGATGTCATCAGTGATGTCACTGACCATGTCATGAATGATGTAATATGTGATGTCATCAGCAGTGCATTGCGGGGGCGCGAGTTATAGTTAGCTCAACTAACTATAACAGCCGAATTTCTCTGGGTTTGTACGAGTGAAATGTCCAACTAACTATAACGTCCCTGAAACCTATGGTTTTTTCAGTGAATTTCTATGGTTTTTTAAATGCTAATTTCTAACTATAAGGTCCCTGAAACCTATGGTTTTTTTCATTGAATTTCAAAGGTTTTTTAAATGATAATTTCTAACTATAACGTCCCTGAAACCAATGGTTTTTTCAGTGAATTTCAAAGGTTTTTTAAATGATAATTTCTAACTATAACATCCCTGAAACCTATGGTTTTTTCAGTGAATTTCTAAGGTTTTTTAAATGCTAATTTCTAACTATACCTACAGCGGTAGGACATGTGAATAAAGAGGAAGAAATGCGCAGAAAGAAGCAAGAGAAATGCAGAAAGAGGCAACAGAAGTCCAGAAAGACGAATAAAAGTACAGAAAGAAGCAAGAGATTATGCAGAAAGAACCAACAGAGGTGCAAAAAAAGGCCTTGTTGCAAAGTCATCCTGTGCCCCCAACTTTTTACTGACTGGTACTGGTGGTAACTGACTCTGACTAACCAGGCCCGTAGGCAGTGCTATGCTGAAAGACACTTAGAATACAGAGAAAACACCTACATATACTAGGGTACACTATGGGAAGGGGTACCCCTGTGATTGGCATGACCTCCCCTGTAAGGCCCTAGTACATAATAGGGCAGGGGGATTAAAACTACCTCTAACTCAGAGGTACAGAAAGAGGCAAGAGAGGTGCATAAACAGGCAGGAAAGATGCAGAAACAGGGAACAGGGGTGCAGAAAGAGGCAAGTGAGGTACAGAAAGAAGCAAGAGCGGTGCAGAAAGAAGCAAGAGCAGTGCAGAAAGAACCAACAGAGGTGCAAAAAGAGGCAAGAGGGGTGCAGAAAAAGGTAGGAGGGGTGCAGAAAAAGGTAGGAGGGGTGCACAAAGAGGCAAGAGAGGTACAGAAAGAGGCAGGAGGGGTGCAGAAAGAAAGAAGAGAAGTGCAGATAGAGGCAAGAGAATTGCTAAAAGAAGCAACAGAGGTGTAGAAAGAAGCAAGAGAAGAGCAGAAAGAGACAAGTGAGGTGCAGAAAAAAGCAAGAGAGGTACAGAAACAGGCGTGAAGGGTGCAGAAAGAGCAAGAGAAGTGCAGAAAGAGGCAACAGAGGTACAGAAAGAGGCAAGAGAGGTACAGAAACAGGCGGGAAAGGTGCAGAAACAGGGAACAGGGATACAGAAAGAGGCAAGAGAGGTGCAGAAAGAGAAAAGAGGGGTGCAGAAAGAAGCAAGAGATCTGCAGAAAAAAGCAACAGAGGTGCTGAAAGAGGCAAGTGAGGTGCAGAAAGAGGCAAGACATCTGCAGAAAAAAGCAACAGAGGTGCTGAAAGAGGCAAGTGAGGTGCTGAAAGAGGCAAGTGAGGTACAGAACGAAGCAAGAGAGGTGCAGAAAGAGGCAATAGAAGTACAGAAAGAAGCAACAGAGGTGAAGAAAGAGGCAAGAGGGGTGAAGAAAGAAGGAAGAGAAGTGCAGAAAGAAGCAACAGAGGTGCTGAAAGAGGCACGAAGGGTGCAGATAGAGGCAAGAGAAGTGCAGAAAGAAGCAAAATAGGTGCTCAAAGAGGCAAGAGGGATGCAGAAAGAGGTAAGAGCAGTGCAGAAAGAACCAAGAGAAGTGCAGAAAGAAGCAACAGAGGTGCAGAAGGAAGCATGAGGGGTACAGAAAAAAGGAAAAGAAGTGCAGAAAGAAGCAACAGAGATGCTGAAAGAGGCACGAAGGGTGCAGAAAGAGGCAAGAGAAGTGCAGAAAGAAGCAACAGAGGTACAGAAAGAGGCAAGAGTGGTGCAGAAAGAGGGAAGAGAGGTGTAGAAAGAGGCAAGAGAGTTGGACAAATAGGGAAGAGGGGTGCAGAAAGAGGCAGAAGGGGTGCAGAAAGAAGCAACAGAGTTGCCGAAAGAGGTAAGAGAGGTGCAGAAAGAAGCAAGTGAAGTGCAGAAAGAAGCAACAGAGGTGCAGAAAGACGCAAGAGAGGTGCAGAAACAAGCAAGAGAAGTGCTGAAAGATGCAAGAGAATTGCTGAAAGAAGCAACAGAGGTTTAGAAAGAAGCAAGAGAAGTGCAGAAAGAGGTAAGTGAGGTGCAGAAAGAAGCAAGAGCAGTGCAGAAAGAACCAAAAGAGGAGCTGAAAGAGGCAACAGAGGTGCAGAAGGAGGCACGAGGGGTGCAGAAAGAAGAAACAGAGGTGCAGAAGGAGGCATGAGGGGTACAGAAAGAAGGAAAAGAAGTGCAGAAAGAAGAAACAGAGGTGCTGAGAGAGGCACGAAGGGTGCAGAAAGAGGCAAGAGAAGTGCAGAAAGAAGCAACAGAGGTACAGAAAGAGGCAAGAGTGGTGCAGAAAGAAGCAAGTGAAGTGCAGAAAGAGGCAACAGAGGTGCAGAAAGATGCAAGAGAGGTGCAGAAACAAGCAAGAGAAGTGCTGAAAGAGGCAAGAGAATTGCTGAAAGAAGCAACAGAGGTACAGAAAGAGGCAAGAGAGGTACAGAAACTGGCAGGTAAGGTGCAGAAACATGGAACAGGGATACAGAAAGAGGCAAGAGAGGTACAGAAAGAAGCAAGAGCGGTGCAGAAAGAAGCAAGAGCAGTGCAGAAAGAACCAACAGAGGTGCAAAAAGAGGCAAGAGGGGTGCAGAAAAAGGTAGGAGGGGTGCACAAAGAGGCAAGAGAGGTACAGAAAGAGGCAGGAGGGGTGCAGAAAGAAAGAAGAGAAGTGCAGATAGAGGCAAGAGAATTGCTAAAAGAAGCAACAGAGGTGTAGAAAGAAGCAAGAGAAGAGCAGAAAGAGACAAGTGAGGTGCAGAAAAAAGCAAGAGAGGTACAGAAACAGGCGTGAAGGGTGCAGAAAGAGCAAGAGAAGTGCAGAAAGAGGCAACAGAGGTACAGAAAGAGGCAAGAGAGGTACAGAAACAGGCGGGAAAGGTGCAGAAACAGGGAACAGGGATACAGAAAGAGGCAAGAGAGGTGCAAAAAGAGAAAAGAGGGGTGCAGAAAGAAGCAAGAGATCTGCAGAAAAAAGCAACAGAGGTGCTGAAAGAGGCAAGTGAGGTGCTGAAAGAGGCAAGTGAGGTACAGAACAAAGCAAGAGAGGTGCAGAAAGAGGCAATAGAAGTACAGAAAGAAGCAACAGAGGTGAAGAAAGGCAAGAGGGGTGAAGAAAGAAGGAAGAGAAGTGCAGAAAGAAGCAACAGAGGTGCTGAAAGAGGCACGAAGGGTGCAGATAGAGGCAAGAGAAGTGCAGAAAGAAGCAAAATAGGTGCTCAAAGAGGCAAGAGGGATGCAGAAAGAGGTAAGAGTAGTGCAGAAAGAACCAAGAGAAGTGCAGAAAGAAGCAACAGAGGTGCAGAAGGAAGCATGAGGGGTACAGAAAAAAGGAAAAGAAGTGCAGAAAGAAGCAACAGAGATGCTGAAAGAGGCACGAAGGGTGCAGAAAGAGGCAAGAGAAGTGCAGAAAGAAGCAACAGAGGTACAGAAAGAGGCAAGAGTGGTGCAGAAAGAGGGAAGAGAGGTGTAGAAAGAGGCAAGAGAGTTGGACAAATAGGGAAGAGGGGTGCAGAAAGAGGCAGAAGGGGTGCAGAAAGAAGCAACAGAGTTGCCGAAAGAGGTAAGAGAGGTGCAGAAAGAAGCAAGTGAAGTGCAGAAAGAAGCAACAGAGGTGCAGAAAGGCGCAAGAGAGGTGCAGAAACAAGCAAGAGAAGTGCTGAAAGATGCAAGAGAATTGCTGAAAGAAGCAACAGAGGTTTAGAAAGAAGCAAGAGAAGTGCAGAAAGAGGTAAGTGAGGTGCAGAAAGAAGCAAGAGCAGTGCAGAAAGAACCAAAAGAGGTGCTGAAAGAGGCAACAGAGGTGCAGAAGGAGGCACGAGGGGTGCAGAAAGAAGAAACAGAGGTGCAGAAGGAGGCATGAGGGGTACAGAAAGAAGGAAAAGAAGTGCAGAAAGAAGCAACAGAGGTGCTGAGAGAGGCACGAAGGGTGCAGAAAGAGGCAAGAGAAGTGCAGAAAGAAGCAACAGAGGTACAGAAAGAGGCAAGAGTGGTGCCGAAAGAGGGAAGAGAGGTGTAAAAAGAGGCAAGAGAGTTGACAAATAGGGAAGAGGGGTGCAGAAAGAGGCAGAAGGGGTGCAGAAAGAAGCAACAGAGTTGCCGAAAGAGGCAAGAGAGGTGCAGAAAGAAGCAAGTGAAGTGCAGAAAGAGGCAACAGAGGTGCAGAAAGATGCAAGAGAGGTGCAGAAACAAGCAAGAGAAGTGCTGAAAGAGGCAAGAGAATTGCTGAAAGAAGCAACAGAGGTACAGAAAGAGGCAAGAGAGGTACAGAAACTGGCAGGAAAGGTGCAGAAACATGGAACAGGGATACAGAAAGAGGCAAGAGAGGTGCAGAAAGAGAAAAGAGGGGTACAGAAAGAGGCAAGAGGTCTGCAGAAAAAAGCAACAGAGGTGCTGAAAGAGGCAAGTGAGGTGCAGAAAGAGGCAAGAGATCTGCAGAAAAAAGCAACAGAGGTGCTGAAAGAGGCAAGTGAGGTGCTGAAAGAGGCAAGATAAGTGCAGAAAGAAGCAAAAGAGGTGCTCAAAGAGGCAAGAGGGATGCAGAAAGAGGTAAGAGCAGTGCAGAAAGAACCAAGAGAAGTGCAGAAAGAAGCAACCGAGGTGCAGAAGGAGGCATGAGGGGTACAGAAAGAAGGAAAAGAAGTGCAGAAAGAAGCAACAGAGGTGCTGAAAGAGGCACAAAGGGTGCAGAAAGAGGCAAGAGAAGTGCAGAAAGAAGCAACAGAGGTACAGAAAGAGGCAAGAGTGGTGCAGAAAGAGGGAAGAGAGGTGTAGAAAGAGGCAAGAGAGTTGGACAAATAGGGAAAAGGGATGCAGAAAGAGGCAGAAGGGATGCAGAAAGAAGCAACAGAGTTGCCGAAAGAGGCAAGAGAGGTGCAGAAAGAAGCAAGTGAAGTGCAGAAAGAGGCAACAGAGGTTCAGAAAGACGCAAGAGAGGTGCAGAAACTAGCAAGAGAAGTGCTGAAAGAGGCAAGAGAATTGCTGAAAGAAGCAACAGAGGTTTAGAAAGAAGCAAGAGAAGTGCAGAAAGAGGTAAGTGAGGTGCAGAAAGAAGCAAGAGCAGTGCAGAAAGAACCAACAGAGGTGCTGAAAGAGGCAACAGAGGTGCAGAAGGAGGCACGAGGGGTGCAGAAAGAAGGAAGAGAAGTACACAAAGAAACAACAGAGGTGCTGAAAGAGGCACGAAGGTTGCAGAAAGAGGCAAGAGAAGTGCAGAAAGAAGCAACAGAGGTACACAAAGAGGCAAGAGTGATGCAGAAATAGGGAAGAGAGGTGTAGAAAGAGGCAAGAGAGTTGCACAAATAGGGAAGAGGGGTGCAGAAAGAGGCAGGAGGGGTGCAGCAAGAATTAACAGAGGTGCCGAAAGAGGCAAGAGAGCTGCAGAAAGAAGCAAGTGAAGTGCAGAAAGAGGCAACAGAGGTGCAGAAAGACGCAAGAGAGGTGCAGAAACAAGCAAGAGAAGTACAGAAAGAGCTAAGAGAATTGCTGAAAGAAGCAACAAAGGTTTAGAAAGAAGCAAGAGAAGTGCAGAAAGAGGCAAGAGCAGTGCAGAAAGAACCAACAGAGGTGCAAAAAGAGGCAAGAGGGGTGCAGAAAGAGGTAGGAGAGGTGCACAAAGAGGCAATAGAGGTACAGAAAGACACAAGAGAGGTGCAGAAACAAGCAAGAGAAGTGCAGAAAGAGGCAAGAGAATTGCTGAAAGAAGCAACAGAGGTATAGAAAGAAGCAAGAGAAGTGCATAAAGAGACAAGTGAGGTGCAGAAAGAAGCAACAGTGGTGCTGAAAGAGGCAAGAGAGGTGCATAAAGAAGCAAGTGAAGTACAGAAAGAGGCAACAGAGGTGCAGTAAGACGCAAGAGAAATGCAGAAACAAGCAAGAGAAGTGCAGAAAGAGGCAAGAGAATTGCTGAAAGAAGCAACAGAGGTTTAGAAAGAAGCAAAAGAAGTGCAGAAAGAGGCAAGTGAGGTGAGGAAAGAAGCAAGAGCAGTGCAGAAAGAACCAACAGAGGTGCAAAAAGAGGCAAGAGGGGTGCAGAAAGAGGTAGGAGAGGTGCACAAAGAGGCAAGAGAGGTACAGAAAGAGGCAGGGAGGGTGCAGAAAGAAGGAAGAAAAGTGCAGAAAGAGGCAAGAGAATTGCTGAAAGAAGAAACAGGTGTAGAAAGAAGCAAGAGAAGTGCAGAAAGAGGCAAGTGAGGTGCAGAAAGAAGCAAGAGCAGTGCAGAAAAAAACCAACAGAGTGCTGAAAGAGGCAAGTGAGGTGCAGAAAGAGGCAAGAGATCTGCATAAAAAAGCAACAGAGGTGCTGAAAGAGGCAAGTGAGGTGCAGAAAGAAGCAAGAGAGGTGCAGAAAGAAGGAAGAGAAGTGCAGAAAGAGGCAAAAAGGGTGCAGAAAGACGTAAGAGGGGTAGAGAAAAAGGCAAGAGAGGTGCAAAAAGAGGGAAGAAGGGTGCAGAAAGAGGCAAGAGGGGTACAGAAAGAAGCAAATGAGGTGCAGAAAGAGGCAACAGACGTGCAGAAAGAGGGAAGAGAGGTGCAGAAAGAGGGAAGAGAGGTACAGAAAGTAGAAGAGATATGCAGAAAGAAGCAACAGAAATGCAGAAAGATGCAAGAGAGGTGGAGAAGGAAGCAAGAGTGGCTTGCACACCATTAATACCAATTTAACACCCACATTTAGCAATAAGTAACAGGTGGCCATTCTAGGTTTGCAAAAGGCCTTCCACCACGCTGTAACACTTGTCGCTGCATTTTTGGTAACGTTTGAGCCGTTTGAGCCATTTGAGCTAGAAACAAGGCTTTTTTTGTTCAAATCTGCAGATTAGGGAGCAGATAATGAATTATGTGGCTAATGCAGAAAATGTATAATTGTGCAAAAGTCAGTGCAGCCAAACAGTCGCATAATTCCAGTGGCCCTGCTCATACCTCTGACTAGGTCCACAAGTGCTCCTCAGTGATTCCTTCTTTTTTTGTCTCACTGAGTTCATAGTTGAGCTTCCATGGAAACGAGGAAGACTAAACTTGAGGTTACCACTCCACAACACAGACTACCATACCACATAATTACTCTCCATAACACATAATCCCACTCTACATAATTCCTATACACTAAATACCACATACTTTCTATCCACATAATTTCACTGCACAACATACCACATAATTCCACTACACACAACGTACATCCACTGCACTCCAAAAACATGAGTAAAAACTTTTACATTTACAATGCCAATAGCTCTAACTCTCGCAACTGCGAAACCTATTACATTGCAAACACTTCTTTAACTAGTAGTCGCGTTTGCAGAGTGGTGGAGAAAGGGTGCTGGGCCACCGACCAGCACTCAGGAACTCCGCTGCATAGGATTTACAGGAGGTACCAGGAGGGCTTCATGGCCCCCAAAGTCCCTCAGGAGTAAATTGGACTTCATCCCCATCCCATAGTCTGCCAGGAGGCGCGTTTGCAGAGTGGTGGAGAAAGGGGGGCATGGCCTCCGAAGACGTTTTAGCAATCCCACTGTGTGGGACTTACTGGAGGTAACAAGAGGGGTAGTTGGCCCCCAAGAACATCCTTGGGGGCCAACTACCCCTCCTACTACCTCCAGTAAGTCCCACACAGCTGGATTGCTAAATTCTCATAGCATACCCTTTGCCCAGCACTCTGCAAACGCATTCCCTGATGCGCTCTTGGATGGGGTTTGAAGTCCCCTTCGCTGCTGGGAGTCCTTTAGGGGCCGACTAGCCTACCTCTTACCTCCAGTAAGCCCCACACAGTGGGATTGCTGAGAGGTGGAAAGAGGCCACGCCCCCTTTCTCCACCACTCCGCAAACGCGCCTCCTGGTGCACTCTTGGTTGGGGGCTGAAGTCCCCTTTCCTCCTGACGGTGCCTGGGGGCAAACTAGCCCTCCTGTTTCCTCCAGTAAGCTCCATACAGCTGGATTGCTGAGAGTGCTCAAAGGCCATGCCCCTTTTTACACCACTTTGCAAACGCAGCTCCTGGCGCACTGCTGCTCGGAGGATTAAGTCCACTTGTGCCCTGAGGTCCTCAGGACACAAGAGGACCTCATCGCCCCACCAGCAGTGCGCCATGAGGCGCGTGTACAGAGTGGTGTAAAAAGGGGCATGGCCTCGGACCACCTCTCTGAAATCCAGCTGTGTGGCGCTTGCTGGAGGTACCTGGTGGGCTAGTTGGCCCCCAGGGACCCTCAGTATTCAAGGGGACTTAATTCCCCAACTTAGAACGCACCAGGGG
>CAWUFW010034051.1:0-11540 GCA_963921515.1 Calotriton arnoldi
CTTGCACCCATCTGGTCTGGTGTCTGTTGGATTGCAACACCCCAGTGTGGACACATGCACCAAGTACACAGTAGTTGGACAGTGCAGAGGACACGGTGTGGACACATCACAGCTCTTGCCACTGAGTGAGTACAGGTTTCCGGATGAAAGGGATGCCCAGAGTCAAATAGGAAATGCATGTGATGCATACCAGCGACAGACACCATGATGCACCCATGTCCTGATAGCCAGCGCCACTATGGTGTGCATGTAGCACATGTCACTCCCCTGCAGGACCACAAATAAGTTGACACATGCCATGGCAGAGGCATGACTGCTAAGTCATACATCACTGTCTCAGTGATGTATGACTTGGCAGCCAGACAACAACACTATGCACTGTGTCACAATAGTAGGTCATGGGGAATGCAAGTCCTGGAGCTGCACAAGTGCACATGTACATCCCCCACACAACACATCATCTCAACCCTCATCTGTCCAGGTCACACCTATTGGACATATGGAGACCTGTGACACTACCCTCTGAACCTGAGCCCCTCACAATTTGCTGTGAATGGGGAACAGCTGCCTGAACATCACATTCGCATACCCCAGTCTGCACGGGCAGCTGATCAAACACCTATGTGACACACAAGTATCGTCTCCTATGGTCACATCTCCAGGGGCATGCTGAGCCCCTACCAAGAAACACCCCAGCAGTCCTGGCAACTAATCCACAGCACACTGACACAGAGGCAGACACCGGAGGGGTCAAATCACTGTGCACAATGTGTCAGCTGATACACGGGAGTGGGAGTACAGAGTGCATTGCATGGCCTGGAGTAGGCATGACTGTCCTGCTCCACATGAATGAGGGATGTGCCCTGGACAGTGGATAGCTGGCTATGTATGTGTGACACACGTAATCTGCACACTCCTGGGGCACAAACATTGTTCCCACCCGCTGCATGGGCGTGTGCCACATACCCCAGGCACATGTGGTGGCTCAGCTCAGCAAGTGGACTGCATATCAAAGCAACACGCAGATCACATGTCCAAACCCAGGCGTTGTGTGAACAAAGGACCCACCCATGATGCCCACAACAGAGTTAGGGAAACAGATGCTGTCCCCCACCTTTAGTGAAGCAAACTGCAAGGACACAGTCCCAAGTGACACAATTCCCTGACTGTGAGGGCCACACCTGGGTATCAGATGAGCAGTGGGCAGTGCACAATAGAGGGACATGGCTCCTGGACAACATGACTGCTGCACTGTGGCAGTTGAACCAGGCCAGAGGAGGGCACAAAGCATGTAATACAGAGTTCACAGTGCAGTCTTTGACTCACCCCTCCTTGCTGCTGTCTGGCCTTCAGCTGCCCATCCAGGTCTGGAAAGACCACCGCCAGGATCTGGAGCATGTGGGGGTCAGGGTCCGTGTTCCGCCCCTCCTGCGAGGAGGCGACAGCTTCAGCTGGACCCGTGCAATCCTCCGGGTCCAGCCCCGAAGGTCCTGCCACCTCTTCTGGCAGTTGCGGATCCGGCGCTTGTAGACCGCCACGGACCGGACAGCCCGGACGATGTCCTTCCAGATTTCCTGCTTCCGATGGGCATTAACCTGTCAGGATGACAAAGTGAAAAGGCCATTACCACACATGCAACATATCCGTGCATGACACAGTTGTATATACATGTCTCAATCACAGGGGCACATGATGTACACAGGCAGTGCAAAGCTGCCCATGGACAGTTTGCCAGACGTCACTACATGGTATCATTGCATGGGAAGTAAAACCATGTTCAAATGCACTGTCACTGCACCATACCTGTCCAGTGCAAGTCACTACACACTATGGGCGGTGACAACTACTCAGTGAGCCTGCTAGCCAGTTGCGTGCAGACTCTCAGCCTTGCTAGTCAGACAAAATGCACATTCAGAAAGGCAGTGCACAGAACACTCACCTGCTCCCCTGGTGTCCCATACAGCTTGCTGTACTGTGGAAGTAGGCTGTCCAGCAGGGCCTGGTTCTCTTCAAGGCTGAAGGCTGGGGCTCTCTCCACAGTACGTGCCATTGCAGGGTCCAGAGGGGCAGAGACAGCAGCAGTGCAGTGGCAGATGTCGTCCTGGAGCATGTAGTGCAGGCAAGTGGGCTCTCAGGGGAACAGCCAGCAATATATATGTGCTGGAGAGGCAGATACTGTCCCTTGTGTCCAAAGTGATAGGTCCAAGTCGTTTGCATCTTCTGAATCTGGCCAATCCATGGAATAGCAGCACCAAAACACGCCCACAGCATCCTTCAAATCTTCAACTTCATGACATACATGATTTTGCAACATTGTTGTGGGTGACCAACTGATTTTCCAGCAACCGACTCGTTCGAAATTCGAAAACGCGTCCGTTGCCAGGCAAGCCCATTGTCAATGGGTGCGCACCGATCGGTCCATTGCGGTACAACGCGCACAGGGGTACAACGCGTACCCGCACACATTGAAAGCAATGGGCCGTCCGGAGGCACCGATCGGTCCATTGCGGTTCAACGCGCACAGGGGTACAATGCGTACCCGCACACATTGAAAGCAATGGGCCGGCCGGAGGCACCGATCGGTCCATTGCAGTTCAACGCGCACAGGGGTACAACGCGTACCCGCACACATTGAAAGCAATGGGCCGGCCGGAGGCACCGATCGGTCCATTGCAGTTCAACGCGCACAGGGGTACAACGCGTACCCGCACACATTGAAAGCAATGGGCCGGCCGGAGGCACCGATCGGTCCATTGCAGTTCAACGCGCACAGGGGTACAACGCGTACCCGCACACATTGAAAGCAATGGGCCGGCCGGAGGCACCGATCGGTCCATTGCTGTTCAACGCATCACTGTACATGTGACTGGCATATGTCAGCATGCCTGTCTCAGATGGACATATGCCAGCCACAGATAGCTCCCAGGGAGTGAGGGGCACACCTACATCACGACAGCCTGTCCAAACTTTATCATCAGGCATGTAAGGCTGCATTTCCTATTGTGTGTATGTTGGTGTTCATGTTGTCCTGTGGGTGTCACCTGTGGGCAGCCACCCCCAGGCTGTGCACGTGTTCATGGGGACAGGATCCTGGGTGTTACGTGTACGTGACCACTGTGATGTGCAACTGTTCATATCTGTGCATGTGCCATGGTCACATTTCACAGTGGTGTATGTGTATGTCATGTCACATACCCCGTGAGTCCCATGTGGGACGGTATGTTTGAGCCAGGGTGTCCCAATGGCACAATAGTGATGGTCCTCCACAGTCTTTGTGCATGTGGTGTTTACAATGTCTCTGATTTCATGTGCACAATGGGAGACAGTCTCCACATCCACGTTGTGTGTGCATGGACTCTGATGTTGTGCGTGTGTGTCACAGACATCCATGTCTGTCCTGCCGTGGCAAGTGGGGCCACTACCTGTGGGGGTCATGGTTGTTTTGCTGTGGTGTATACATGATACTCCATGTAATGCCAGTGTCCATGTGGCATTACAGGGTCCCTGGGAATGTACCTGTCGTTGAGCTGTGGTGCCTGGGGCACATCTGTCCTCACATGTCCCTGTGGGGGGTTATTGTGACACGGCAGCAGGAGATGGGAACTGTGAAACGGCCTCATGATATCCAATGGGCCAACCTGGGACTAATTGATGCCACCTGTTGGACCGTGTTGACAGATGTTGGCCATGTATGTACCATACATGTCCTTCCGGTACTGCACACTTCATGTAGTTGTGCCTCATAATGATGTATGTTGGGATCTTGAGTGTGTTCAATGCCGCATATGTGGGGTGACTGACAATCTTGCTTACTTCTCCTCTGCACTGCAGGGCTCCTGCTGTCCATCGGCCATTCCCAGACCTGGCAACGATGGTGGAACGGGACAGCATCCGACGGTACCGCTTCACCAGGCAGCTGATTGAGGATTTGGCAGTGCAGTTGTCCCCACATTTGCAGCCTGGCCGGCCGTATCCTACAGCGCTGACCCCCAAGGTGAAGGTGATGGCAGCCCTACACTTCTTTGCCACTGGTACCTTCCAACATACTGTGGCGACTGCTGGTGGGATGTCACAGACCATGTTCAGCCGTGTGCTCCGCGATGTTTTGGCGGCAATGTTGCTCTTCCTGAACCGGTACATCTATTTCCCTAGACTGCGACGACTCACTGACGTGAAGAGTGACTTTTATGCCCTGGGGAGGATGCCGCATGTCATTGGCTCCATTGATGGGACACATGTGGCTTTGGTACCACCACAGGCCCAGGAGCAGGCCTACAGGAACCGCAAGCACTACCACTCGGTCAATGCACTGGTGGTGTGTCTTGCAGACATGACCATCACACACGTGTGTGCCCGTTTCCCTGGTTCAGCACACAATGCCTTTGTGATGAGGAGTAGTCGCATCCCCAGGATGATGGCACAGATGCAGAACAAGCGTGCCTGGCTTGTCGGTGTGTACTGACTTTGTGCCATTGTGTGTGATCTGATCTGTGGTATTCCGCCCACTTTTCCAAGTCAGCTAATGTGCACTTGTCTGTCCGTAGGTGACTCGGGATACCCCAACATGCCGTGGTTGCTGACACCCCTCAGGAACCCTGTGACACCTGCCCAGATGCGCTACAATGAGGCACATGGTCGGACCAGGAGAGTGATTGAGCGGACCTTTGGTCTCCTGAAGAGCCGCTTCCGCTGCCTGGACAAGACCGGAGGGTCCCTCCCATATGCCCCTGCGAAAGTGTGCAAGATTATCATCGTCTGCTGCATGCTCCACAACCTGGCAGTGCGGAAGGAGTTGCCTCTCATCCAGGATGACAATGACCAACATCCGCCACCTGTGGAGGATCCTGGCCTGGACCACGATGCCAGTGACGATGATGATGATGATGGTGATGGTGATGTCCGCACACAGCTCATCACCAACTTCTTTAGCTGAATGTGAGTATCCTGAGGTGTCATGTCAATGATGTGAGTTGGCATGATGTGTGGGTGGTGCTCTGGTGCTGTTGGAGTGTGTCCATGGGCCACTTGACTGGATGTGTGTTGCGATGTGTGGTGACAGGTGGGCTGTACTCCCCAACAGTGTTGACATGCTAACTTTGTTCTGGGTGGGTATCTTGTAACATGTATTGTGCATGTGTTTTGCTGTTCTGTCCTGTACTCCATTGCTTTTGACTGTGTGTCATTTCTGTCCTTCACAGGGTACTTTCGGATTCGTTTGGTCAACTGTGTCCACCGACGACGTGATTGCACATCCAGGCTGGTAGCTGTTGTGTCCCTACAGGTGATGTGCGCCACACCCATGGACTTCCTTCCGTCTACAGTTGTTGACTGTGTGCCCGCTGCCAGGTGGGGTTACCTTGCATCTGTAGTGGTTACGGCATGTTGCAACTGTGTAATAAACCTGTGCTTCACTTTGTGATGTGCGTTGTCTGTGGTCACACATTTGACTGCCATTTGCTTACTGCACCTGTGGGCTACTTGACTACAACTGGGAATGGGTGTGGTGTCTGTGCATTGCACCGTCTTCCCTGGCAACATCAGTGTAGGCAATGAGTCAGATGGCCTAGGTGTGTATGTGTCGTGTAGCCCTGGTGGTGTGTCTCCCTCATGTGTGTCACGTTTCCTGTACTCACATGCCTGTGTTGTCCTTGCTGTTGCAGTTCGCATACACAGTGTAATTTTGCAGTTCATCATCCCCATAACAGCACCCACGTTGGAATCACGACAGAGGCAAGTATGGTGTATTAGTGTGTTTATTGTGATACATTTGTGTTAATAGTGCATAGGATGGGTTGTGCTGTACATGAATCTTGCAATCCCAAGTTCCTAGGTGAATTGAAAGTCCGGGTAGACAGGATCCCCAGTATCGGGGCCACAGTTGTCTGACACATTGGTCCAACTTGTACTCCCCATGCAATGTGTGGGAGTAGTGTTGCCGTCAACAGGGTGAACAGTCTGTGCACAAAGGCGAACATCCAGAACAGGTTCAGGCTTCCTGGGAGTTGCGCTTGGCCATCGGCCTCTCACTTTTCCCTCCTCGGACGACCCCTCTTCTTGGGGGGGCCCTCAAGTGCAGGCTGCTGCGGTGCAGGGGACTCTCCGCCAGAGTCCTCCTCCCTCCCTGTGGCAGTTGCAGTTTCTTCGGCACCAGATGTTGTTGACACACAGGGAGGTGTGGACTGGTTGCTGTTCATCTGGCGGAGGCATTGCTACAATGTCCCTGTGCACCGCCGTCATCTCATGCAGTGCATCCCACTTGGACTCCACGCGGGACATGTGTGCAGTCCACACGGGACATGTGATGACTACCACGTGGGACACTGTGGGAGTCCAAGCGGGCATGATGGGCAGCCTGCTGCTGTTTAATGTCTCTGAGGAGCCCCACTACCTGGCTGAGCTCTCCAGGGTGCTGGACTGCGTACGCATCAGCTACTGCGTCACCCAGTTGTGGGTCATCATGCACACCAGCAACGTCTGCAAGCAGCGACCTCTGTCTCCCACCACTCCCACCACCCCTGCTGACAAGTGCAGTGTGTGCAGTGGCACGCACAGATACAACCTGGTCCACCTTGGGGGTTGGTGGTGGTGGTGCCCGTGGCCCCAGCGTTGGTCCAGGGTCACTGTGCTGGTGTTGCTCCTTATTCTGTCCATGTCGGCAGGGATGGTATTCGTGGTGACAGTCATTGTAGGGGTGGGTGCAGGGGGTGCAGCTGGTGGTCCTGCTGGTGCTGCCAGCTGGTGGTCCTGCTGGTGCTGCATGCTGACTTTCACCAGGATGTGCCAGGTTGTTCTTCATCGTCCGAGGTGGACAGAGGCTGTATGACGCCAGTGAGCTCGGCATCCTCTTGAGCCTGGGACTGGGACTGATACTCACACCAGCAACAGCAGCACCATAGGGGCGGGATGCCCATCACCAATGCCACCATATGCACACAGGGGCCTGGATGCGCACCACTACACCCCTACCCAGGGGTGGCATGATGCCTACCACCACTACCACCCTCACCCAGGGGGCAGGATGCCTACCACTAGTACCACCCTCACCCAGGGGGGCAGGATGCCTACCACTACTACCACCCTCACCCAGGGGGCAGGATGCCTACCACTACTACCACCCTTAGCCAGGGGGGCAGGATGCCCTACCACTACTACCACCCTTAGCCAGGGGGGCAGGATGCCTACCACTACTACCACCCTTAGCCAGGGGGGCTGGATGCCTACCACTACTACCACCCTTAGCCAGGGGGGCTGGATGCCTACCACTAGTACCACCCTCACCCAGGGGGGCAGGATGCCTACCACTAGTACCACCCTCACCCAGGGGGGCAGGATGCCTACCACTACTACCACCCTCACCCAGGGGGCAGGATGCCTACCACTACTCCCACCCTCAGCCAGGGGGGCAGGATGCCTACCACTACTACCACCCTTAGCCAGGGGGCTGGATGCCTACCACTACTACCACCCTTAGCCAGGGGGGCTGGATGCCTACCACTAGTACCACCCTCACCCAGGGGGGCAGGATACCTACCACTACTACCACCCTCACCCAGGGGGGCAGGATGCCTACCACTACTACCACCCTTAGCCAGGGGGGCAGGATGCCTACCACTACTACCACCCTTAGCCAGGGGGGCTGGATGCCTACCACTACTACCACCCTCAGCCAGGGGGGCAGGATGCCTACCACTAGTACCACCCTCACCCAGGGGGGGCAGGATGCCTACCACTAGTACCACCCTCACCCAGGGGGGGCTGGATGCCTACCACTAGTACCACCCTCACCCAGGGGGGGCAGGATGCCTACCACTACTACCACCCTCACCCAGGGGGGCAGGATGCCTACCACTACTACCACCCTCACCCAGGGGGCAGGATGCCCACCACTACTCCCACCCTCAGCCAGGGGGGCAGGATGCCTACCACTACTACCACCCTCAGCCAGGGGGGCAGGATGCCTACCACTACTACCACCCTTAGCCAGGGGGCAGGATGCTTACCACTACTACCACCCTCACCCAGGGGGGCAGGATGCCTACCACTACTACCACCCTCACCCAGGGGGCAGGATGCCCACCACTACTCACCACCCTCAGCCAGGGGGGCAGGATGCCTACCACTACTACCACCCTTAGCCAGGGGGGCTGGATGCCTACCACTACTACCACCCTCAGCCAGGGGGCAGGATGCCTACCACTACTACCACCCTTAGCCAGGGGGCTGGATGCCTACCACTACTACCACCCTCACCCAGGGGGGCAGGATGCCCACCACTACTACCACCCTCAGCCAGTGGGGGCAGGATGCCTACCACTACTACCACCCTCACCCAGGGGGGGCAGGATGCCTACCACCACTACCACCCCCACCCATAGGATGGACAATGCATGACACAACCAGCACACCACAACCTAGGGAATGCAAGAAGAAGACATCCCCCAACACCATGACAAGCGTGTGTAGACTGTGTCAAATGCCTACAACACCGAACATGACTTCTAACATACAATGTGACCCCCTAGCACATGTGCCACACAAATATGTGTGTGGCACACACAACGCAAGCAGGCCATGACCATTGTGGCAATGGGGTCCAAACCCCCATCATCACAGTGACCAAAAGGCAAGTGTGGGGTCCATAGCTGCAGCACATTTTGAACATTGTGGCAATGGGGTCCAAACCCCCATCATCACAGTGACCAAAAGGCAAGTGTGGGGTCCATAGCTGCAGCACATCTTGAACATTGTGGCAATGGGGTCCAAACCCCCATCATCACAGTGACCAAAAGGCAAGTGTGGGGTCCATAGCTGCAGCACATTTTGAACATTGTGGCAATGGGGTCCAAACCCCCATCATCACAGTGACCAAAAGGCAAGTGTTGACAAAGTAAGAGGTGCAACTGCCAAACTGCATGGATGATTCCTGGTCACAGAACAACAAACACATCAGTGGCAAAGTAGTGTATGTGTCCCATTGCAACATAAATTGGGGGAGCCAAATCCTGCAGTGCAAATAAGACATAACTTTGGCCATGTGCAGACAAACAACACCCATGGGGGCTGACACCGTCAACAATCATCAATGACACAATGACAGAAGTGACCATCCGAATGCAGACCCACATATTTGCACCAATGGGCACACACATGCAGATACCCTGTGGAGACTGCAGATGTGAGGCGAACAGATACCATACCATGGCAGCAATGGGACACACAATCAACAATTAGCAACAAATGAGGGCTCCCGTCCCATCAGCCTGGTCATGGAAGTGCCAACGGAATCATCAGCACAGATCCAACACACTTGTATAGCAATGTTGCACTGACAACACAGATGAGTCCTTCCCCATTGATGCCCAAACCTGCATGTTCACTGGAGATGGCCACACGGTCAGGGAAGTAGACGAATAGAACAATGGCAGGCACAACAGATGTGCAGGGGTGGAAGCCACAGATGTGAAGTTGCCAATCTAAGTAGGAAATCTCATTGCCAAATACTGAACACATGACACCCTCAGATGCTGCTATGGATGACATGGATACACCACAGGATAGGACACATAACCCCTGGACCACATGGGTTCCTGCACAGTAACACTTCATAATCATGAGACCAAATATCACCATCACTGCAGCAAGGGCATTGTTAGCATCATCAACATCATGTACATCAGAAGCAAAAGCACTAGAGAACAGAAAGTTGCTTTATTCAGCATATGTGGCATTAAAAGTAGAAGTCCGGTAGAACATAAACAAAGGCCAATGGCCAGTCCATCAACAAAGTCACAAGTGGGTGACAGTGGCAGATGCCACCCTACACATGCCTGCACAAAACCAGGGACAATCCACTAGGAGGGGCAACCGGGGGGGTAGGCCAGGCACCGCAGGGACAGGATCAGGGCTCACCAGGAGGAAGCAGGGAAGGGGTGGTGGGTGCTGGAGAGCCACTGACAACTGCAGTGGAGGTGTCTGACATGGTGTGTGCCGGCACAACTGGGGGGCATGGCTCAGATGTTGTGGGTGCCGGCACGACTGCAGTGGACCCTGCAGATGGAGTGGACAGGTCCGCCACTGCAGTGCCCAAGTCAGACAGGGTGGTAGTGGACTCCACTGCAGTGCCTACCACCAGGGGAGGAGAATGGGGAACAGGCAAGGTGGGCTGGACAGAGGGGGAGGACACCCTCACCACATCAGTGGCACAGACAAGCGCAGCGGGGGGTGTGGTGCCGGGAGAGCAAGTGGCAGGGGAGAAGGCCGGAGCCTCTTGGGGATGGTATATCTGTGGGTGGGGGAACCTGGGGCAGGGTGTGGCGGGGGCACCTGTGGAGTGGGGGCCTGAGGGATGGAGGAAGGTGACCTGGTGCTTGAGCTGCAGGGCGGCGGCGGGGTCTTGCTCTTACCACTCCCGGGGGACTTGCGGGTGGGGGCCTCAGTCTGTCTGCGCCTGGGGGAGGGTGTCCGGGGGCGAGGGGCACTCTGCTCCGTGTGGGGGCTTCCTCTTCCCCCTGGATGCTGGGGCAGCTGGATCGGAGGGGAAGAGGCCGAGGTCACTGAGGAAGAGGCGCTGGGTCTTTGGGGTTGCAGGTGAGGCAAGGGAGGGTGCTTTGGAGGGAGAGGCAACTGAGGACTGTGCAGTGCCCGTGGATGCGTGTGTGTGTACCAGGGCCCCATCCCCTGTGAGTCTGGTTTCAGTCCCCTGACTGTGCGTGCGTGTGCGTTTAGTTTGTGGCGTGTGTGTCTGTGTGCTGGATGTGTGTGTGCTGGTGTGTGCCTGTGCCGGTGTGTGTGTGCTTGGGACGGGCAAGGTGCTGGGGAGTGTGGATGGAGCAGAGGCAGGAGGGGTGAGGGACTGTCTGAGGAGGGACACTGCTGCCGTCAGGGAGGAGTCCATGGACCTGTTGCCCATCTGTAGGTCAGACATGCCCGATGAGATGCCCTCCATGAACGACACCAGCTGAGTCAACAGTGCGGTGTGCGCATGGAGGACACTCAGCATGGCTGTCTGCCCTACATGGAGCTGGCGAAGGAGGTACACAGACTCCTCACTCAGGGCAGCAGGGGACACAGGGGCAGGGGGTGCGGTGCCTGGGCCAAAGGAGACACGCTCCCGAACATGGGAGCCTCCACGGACCTTGGGAATGGGAGCCGATGGGAGGGCGGTGGTGGTGCTGGTGGTGGCGGGGACAGCAACACTAGCTGGGGTGTGGTGGCTGCTGACACCCGCCTCCACAAGGGAGTCATCCTCCGAGTTGCTCTGGTCCTCAGCTGAGGTGGATGGTGCTGAGGATTCCTCGGTGTGGCTCCCCTCGCCCTCCGTGCCACTGGGTCCCTCCGACCACTCCTCGGCTGCTGACCCAGTCTGGCTCTCTGGCTCCTCCTGGTCCGTGGAGCTGTCCCCTTCCGTGGCCGTGGATGTATCTGCAAACAATGGGGAAACAGACAGACATCAGTCACCTGCACCAAACGCACACACCACTGTGAGCACAGCACATCACAGAGCAAGCCCTGGCATCATTAGTTGTACATTGCTAAAAGTG
>CAWUFW010034052.1:0-11540 GCA_963921515.1 Calotriton arnoldi
GAGAGCCTTCTTAGGCCTGACTGGGTACTACAGGAGATTTGTCAAGGGGTATGGATCAATAGTGACACCCCTGAATGACTTAACTTCTAAGAAAATGCCCAAAAGGTTCAGTGGACAGTTAGCTGTCAAAAGGCATTTGATGACCTGAAGCAGGCCATGTGCACTGCTCCCATTCTGCAGAGTCCTGATTACTCCAAGAAGTTCATTGTTCAAACTGATGCATCTGAATTGGGGGTAGGGGCTGTACTGTCACAATTGAATGAAGAAGGTCAGGATCAGCCAGTAGCTTTTATTAGCAGAAGGCTGACCCCTAGAGAGAAACGTTGGTCAGCCATAGAGAGGGAGGCCTTTGCTGTGGTCTGGGCTCTGAAGAAGTTGAGGCCATACTTGTTTGGTACACACTTCCTGGTTCAGACAGACAATAAGCCCCTCTTATGGCTAAAACAAATGAAGGGTGAAAACCCCAAACTGCTTAGGTGAAATGAAATTCGTACTTGTAAAGCGCACTTATACCCCCAAAGGGGTGTCCTGGCGCTGTACGCATACCGCTGTGGAACCCTTCCTGGCTTTTCCCTGTGAAATGTCCACTCCTGGGCACCCCCAGGGTGAAGCCAGGCATCCCAGCGCTGTTGGGGCCGTTGTGGAGATTAAGCAAGCTATTGCCCAGAGTTGCAGAGTGGGACCCATGATTAGAATAGGCACCGAGGCGAGAATTATCAGGTCCGAGGAAATTTGAGCCCAAGACCCGCCGAGGCGGGAATTGAACCCTGGTCCCAGGCCAGATCTCTGCATCAGGGTCTGCCGCTCTAACCATTGAGCCACACTTCTCCACTTCCCTAGGTGGTCCATTTCCCTAGGTGGTCCATTTCCCTACAGGGGATGGACTTTACAGTGGAACATAGACCTGGGAGTAACCATGCGAATGCAGATGGACTCTCTAGGTATTTCCACTTAGAACATGAAGACTTAACTGGGCAAGGTTAGTTTAATGTCCCTACGTTTGGGGGGGGTTGTGTAGGAGAGTAGAATCTGCTTCACATGGGTACCCCCACTTTTTGCTGATGCTTCACTGTTTTTCGACATTAGTCTGGCTGGGGCCCTGCTAATCAGAACCCCAGCCTAGCTGCTTCCTCTCTAAAATGGTTTCCATGTGCCTTAGGCACATCACTGATTGGGATCTGGAGTGCCCTTATAAGTCCCTAGTATATGGTATACTATGTACCAAGGGCATAGGTACCTCAGAGGCCTGCCAGGGGCTGCAGCATGTATTATGCCACCCCTGGAAGGCCATCCAAACTGACACCACAGGTCTGCTACTGCAGCCTGGGTAAGGTGGTGCATGCACCCCTTACTGTGATATAGGTTACCTATATCACTAAATACATACACACATATAAACCTATAAGTCACTCCTAAGGCAGGCCTTATCAATCCTAAAGGCAGAGTGCATGGTTCCTATGTGAGAGGGTGCCCCTGCATGAGCAGGGCCCCTCTGCAGCGTTCGGAGACCCTCTCTGATGCTGTTTGTAGTGCAGCCTGACCATATACTCTTAAGCGCATTATAACCTCGCGGTAAAATGCTAACTTTGGAATGGCTGCACCTAAACATGTCGTGTTTGGTGTCAAACATCTTGGAATACTACCCCCCCGCCAATCCTGGCGGCGGGGGTAGCATTCCACCCTTCTAGAGGGAAAGACATGTTAACTCTGACTAGTCCGGTAACTTCTTTCCAGAGCCCTGGCATCACAAAATGGATGCTGCTGCCACAGACACGAGTCTGGCCTCCTGCTGCTGGACGAAACTCCGGCAGGGGAGGCCTGGACAATAGGTTTCCTGTCCCAGGGAGGTGTGACCACCTCCCCAGACAGGATAATGTGTATTGGGGCTGGGCGGGAGCACTTTCGGGTGCTTTGAAGTCCTGCACTGGGGGCACATTTGGTGTCCCTGTGCATACCCAGTTCAAACCGGATCAGGGGCTTGCAGCCCCTGCTTTGGCGCGAACTGGACAAAGGGAAAGGGGTGTAGCCACCCCTCTGCCCTCACCCACCCATAGGTGGGGCCACAGAGTAGTCCAACCCCTATCTTTAGTATAAAGGTAGGAACCCCGTCCTTAGGACTTTAGATTATACCTGGACGAAACTCTGAAACTGAATCCTGGACCTTCGACGCTCTACTCACGATTAGAGGACAGAAGAATCTCCCTTGGGGTCAAGGAGTGACTCCCCTGCTTGGCAGGCACCAAAGAAGCATCTGTCCGGTTCGCATTTCTGAAGCTCCCGTCGGACACCGAAGTCATCGCATCACCAGAGGTGGATTCTCAGACTTCCCCGAGGCTACCCTGAGTCCCCAGCAAAGCTGAGGCCCGTGGCTATCGTGGGTGACTTGAGACCGTGACCCCTGGACACCGAGCACATTTGCAAGTGCATCCTCTTCTGGGTCTCCCAAGAAGTCGTGCTTTAGGCTCCGAGTAGCCCTAGCCTCCAGCACCACCTGCATCGAAGATCACTGGCCCCCACTCCACGAGTGTCCTGTAAGCCAGCTCCACGTGCGGCGTCACGAGGCTCCTTCGCGGTCGCTAGCCCATTGGCTAGTAGCCCTTAACGAAGGCCAATCCTTTTCTTACTTGGCATCCTGGTTGCTCCAGGCCTGCCCTCACTTACCCTCGCTGGGTGAGTTCCACAGACCTTGCTGGTCTGCACCATCGACGATCTACATCTTCACCGAGACTTGCCGTTGCCAAGGCTTGTTGGGTCCAATCTGGTCGCCGACACCTCAGCACTCGACAGACATTGTGTACCAGCCCGAATCCTGCTTCTGGTCGCCGACAACGCCTCCTGGACCTCGTGGCTGAAGAGTCAAGACGACCGTCAACGCACCTGAAGCACTCGACATCGGTGGGCATCTGTCCATCGCCTTCCTGGTCACTGGCTAGTGACCCAGACTCTGTCCCCTCTGCTTTCAGGTTCTTCAGAACTCCGATCCACTCTTGGATCCACCCGGACACTTTTCTCTTGGCCGCCAGCAGCACTTTGCAGCAGATTGCCATTCGAATCGACGACGAAACCCGACCCCGAAAGGCACCTATGCACCCGGCTTCCCTGGGTGAGGTAACACGAGTATTCCGGTGCTCCCATGGGTAGAGACTCTTCAAAGTCCTAGATCTCAAGGGGTTTTGTCCTAGTCCTCCTTTAAGTGTCCCTCTTCTCTAATTTCCCGATCCCGACTTTCTCCATAGAAGTTAACGGCGTATCGCGGTTGTGTATTTACACTGCACGCGTCTCCCGTGGGTCCCCTGTGTCACTACCTTGGGTGGTTCCTTGTGGTCCAAGCACTTCTAGAGGCTCTAGGCCTAGTGTCTAGTTCAGTCGTGGTTCGCATACCACTTTATTGGTATATGGTTTGGTACGCCCCTAGGGCCCAAACGTGTATTTGTGCTATTACTGTGTTTAAATATCTTCTAACTTATGTACTTCGAACTCTAGCCTCATAAAGAGACTAGAGGGTGTGTTTAGCAATAAATACATATATTTTGAATATATACCTGGTGTGGTGCTCTTTCATTTGATCACTCAAGAGATTATAGACTGGTAAAACAAGCTGCTTTACATTCCTTCAAGACTTAGCCTGAAGGCTGCTCTCCATAGCTACCACTAGGATAGCTTTCAATAAGGTTGTCTTTAACCTATCTCCAATAAGGGGTTGTTTGGACTGGTGCAAGGTGCCCACTACAATTAGTGGACAGCATATGCCAGGCCAACTTCTCACAGCTTATGCGTCTAGAGCGTTGCGTGATGCGGAGAAAAATTATTCAGTAATTGAAAGACAGCTATTAGCTTGTGTGTGGGGCGCTGAACATTTTAGGTCTTTTATGGGGAGCGAGGTTTACTAATATAACCGATCACAAACCTCTTGTGCACATATTAGCACCAGGTGGTGGTAGTACTATGTCTGCTAGATTAGCCAGGTTAGCTTCTAAATTACAACATTTCCAGTACAAAATAGAATATGTTCCTGGCAAGAACAATGTACATGCATATTGTATGTCCTGATTACCTTTACCGATTGAAGACCATGATCATATGGAGGTAGATGATTGTGAAGTGGCGTTCACTCTGGGTGATATTAATTTACTTGGTTCTGACTTTCCAGTTATGGAGGAGAACAAGTGGCATGAAGAATTGGGGAAAGATAGTGAACTTATTAAGGAGAAACTATTTATTTTGGAAGGATTGCCTGAGGAGAGGAAAATCGCCCATGAATTGATGAGTTTTTTAAGGTACGAGAGGAATGGGCTGTAGAAAACAATATTGTTGTACGTGGTGATAAGTTTATTACTCCTTTCAGTTTAAGGAGAGCTACAGTAGATAATGCTCATGAGGGGCATTTTGGCCACGAGAAGACGTATTAAGGTTAACTTCTGGCGGCCGGGTATTGACTCTTTTGTGGAACATCAAGTGAGATTATGTGACAAATGTGCTGCTAATAGTGACAAATCGGCCAAAGCCTTAATCTCTGACCCCAAACCTGTAGAGTTGCCTATAGCACCTTGGCACAAATTAGTGCTAGATATTATTGGCCCATTTGCCGTCTTACCAAGACAAGAGGCGTATCTCATTGTTCTGATAGATTTCTACTCTAAATGGCCGAAGATCAATATGGTGAAGGATGTTACCTCTGAAGTGGTCATAGAGTTTTTGGATTCGATTTTTTATAGAGAGGGTATTCCCTGGAACTCGTAACTGACAATGGTCCTCAATTTGTCAGCAAACAAATTGAGAAGTACTTGTAGAAATGTTGAGTGACTCATAAGAGAATTGCTGTTTTCCACCCAGAGGCCAATGGTCAAGTGGAGAGGTTCAATCGTGTGGTTAAACAAGCCATCCAACTGGCTGTAAAGGGCGTTTGAGCTGGAAGAATGCTTTGCAGTGTATGTTGTTAACTTACAGAACCTCAACTAACTCTATTACTTTGGCGAGTCCTTTTGAACTATTAAGAGGACGCAAACCTAGCACTACTTTGGTCCCATGGTGGTTAAGAGACAAGATAGCATTGCATGATGGTCTTGCTGAAGTGGATTTCAAGGAAATTCAAGAGAAAATGGATGTGTTTAAAAAGAAGATCTAAAGAAAAGGAGGGGGGGCCTAGGATATGAGTTGTGCAAGTGGGTGACATGCTTCGTGTAAGGAAAGGCGTAATAGTAGGTAGGGGATTTTCTAAGTGGTAGGATCCTGTACGCGTAAGTCAGGTTTTTAGAAATGCTGTATGTGTTAAAGGTGGCAGCGTGTGGAATCTAAGCAGAGTCTTGTTGTTCAAGAATGTGCCTATACCGTCTGATAATTGTGCTACAAATGCGTTTTTGGATGTGCCAGGAGATGAAGGTGTTGGGAATTCATGCTGTGATGGGTCTTTTAGTGGTAATATGGAAGTGTCCTGTGGCAGTTCCAGGAGTTTACGGTTAAGGGCCTGATTCCGATCTGGTCCGGAAGGCCTCCGAATCGGATTTGGCTTTACCGGATCCGATCCGTAGCCCTTGATTACGACCAAATTGTAGACAGGTCCGGATGACCAAGTACGATGCAAAGATCTCATACGCGCCAATCGAATCGTTTCCGAACGCGATCATGCTCGTACGACTCGTTCGTTGACGAATCGTGACGCGCAATGGAGCCGGATTCCAACCGAGCGAGTACGATGCACCATTCGGACATCCGCTTCGCCTCGCTCTCAGCGAGACAAAACGGCTGTCAGAAGCGTACTTTGGGGGGCTGTAGCAGGCCCCCTTTCACCCGGGGTCCTCCGAATCTGTCACCAGGGGGGGTGCCCATGGGTCCCCCCGATCCAAGCATGCACAGTGTGGCGGTCACCATGGGGTGTCCGCCACAGGGTGTACGCTTTTCCCCACCTAACCCTTTTTTGCTGTGGGAACCCGTGTACGCGTCTGTACGCAGGCTCCCATAGAGTTCAATGGAAGTCCGAGCGAATCGAGTCTGTATGCTTACGGACGCATTGTACTCGCTCGCTTGGACTCCCGGAGCACGTTTTGTCCGGAAAGCCCTCCGGATCCGAGCCATATGGAGGGCTTTCCGGACGAGATCGGAATCGGGCCCTAAGACAACCTCCTGCAAGATTGAAAGACTTTGTGCTTATGTAAAAAAAAAAAAATTAAAGGGAGGAGATGTGTTGTATACAAAAGTGCTGCATCCCTATGTCGTGCTCATGCCTTGCCGCGCACCAGCTGTTATTGTTTGAGGTAGACACAAGCGTGAACCGTGTCTCACGCTCATGTCCACTTTTAAATAATGCGGTGGAGGTTGGTGTATCGTGTGGCATGTGTGTAGGTGGGGTTATATATATATATATATATATATATATATTCACTGAAAAAACCATAGGTTTCAGGCACGTTATAGTTAGAAATTAGCATTTAAAAAACCTTAGAAAATCACTGAAAAAAACGTGGTTTCAGGGGCGTTATAGTGAGTTGGACATTTCACTCGTACAAAACCATAGAAATTCCCCCGTTATAGTTAGTTCAGCTAACTATAACTCGTGCACTCCGCAATGCACTGCTGATGACGTCACATATTACATCACTCATGACATGGTCAGTGACATCACTCATGACATCACTGATGACATCACTGATGACATCATCCTTGTGATAGAGTGGCAGACCTCCTCTCACCCTAATATAACCTTTGATACACACACTCAAAAATACAAACTAACATTTTCAAAACAATGGACATACCAATACCAGTTACAACACACCTATTCAGTAATTCCAAGATCTACACACACATCCACTCATTCACCAACAGTCCCTATACAGTCACTCATACATGTACTCACTCATCATATGTACTCATACACCTATACATCCTGTTACACACCGCCACTCATCCATAGAGTTACTCACACACATAGTCACACATGCAAACAAAGTATCAAACATCCATTTACTTGCATATACAGTTATACACACACTACCACACTTACTTCTACAGAAACTTACACCTACTTACTCTCTTAAACAATCACTTATAGAAACACCTAATTATTTGTACAGGAACTCTTCCAATCTCTCACTCTCACATATACTCACTTATATACACCAATACTCACATATACTAGTTTAAAACATATGTAGTTACTCATAAAGACACTATTGAGACAGTCATTCACTCACTAACACACCCATACACATACTCATCCACCTATACAGTCCTGCACACATGCTGTCTTCAACACATACAAACAGTGAGTCACTCATTCATGCATCTATGCACTAAGTAATACCCCCACCGAACCATACAGACACTCAGACACTCATACTGATACTCAAAAACCAACTAATAACCCATATAGACACTCATGTAGCTACTCACCAACCCATGCAGCCACTTATACACAAAGTGAGAGACTGATACAGATATTTTCATATTTAAACATTACTCACTAACCCATGTATTCACTAAGATACACTTAGTCAGTTATACAATCAATTTTACAAAACAAAATCATCCATTTAGACACTTATATACCCATTTATTCTTCTATCGACCTTGAGATATACATATATAAAACATATTTAATTTTCAGAAAAACACATTCACTGGATGAAGTCATCAGTGATGTCATGAGTGATGTCATTTGAGATGTCATCAGTGATGTCATGAGTGATGTCACTGACCATGTCATGAGTGATGTAATATGTGACGTCATCAGCAGTGCATTGCGGGCGCACGAGTTATAGTTAGCTGAACTAACTATAACGGGGAATTTCTATGGTTTTGTACGAGTGAAATGTCCAACTCACTATAACGCCCCTGAAACCACGTTTTTTTCAGTGATTTTCTAAGGTTTTTTAAATGCTAATTTCTAACTATAACGTGCCTGAAACCTATGTTTTTTTCAGTGAATATATATATATTTATTATACTATGTATACATGTGAAAATGTCTCGGTCCCCTGTTTGCCTCGGTGGCACAGAAAAAATGGGTGGAACTGACGTCAGCACGCCGACGAGGTTCTCTTATGGCTCCGATGACGTCATACGGTGTCGCGAGCGGAGCCGTGCTATTTTGACGTCCTCGTTGACGTGGGAGAGCTAGGAAAGAATTTCCGTGGAATGCTGGTGCAGGGGATATTCACCTAAGTGTTCAGGCTAGTCCTTTGGGAGCAACTGTTTATGTTGCCACTCCGGAAACCGAAACCAGTGATCCGAGGGCAGAGGCCCTGCAGATGGCACACGAGGTGGGGTGCCCAGTCGTGTGCACCGGCGGGGCAGCGAAGTGACAAGCACCACAACCCACAAAAAAGGTAACGAGGGCACTGAATAACACAGGATCTTCTCTTTGTATCTGGCAGGAACAACGAAGTTAAAATGCCCTAGTACCAAAATGTAGAATTAGTGCTACAACGGTCTTCAAGAGGACCTGCGATGCCGCTTCTGCCTCCCGTACCCTGGAGGTGGCTCATGGGTCACGCGGTACGGTCATACTGCGGTGGGACGCACACTCATTGACCTCTCATGGCACTGCTCCACACTTCAGGGAGGACGCTTTCCATTAGCTATGTTTTCTGATGACATGTCGCGCCGGCCCCGTCCAACAACAGAACTCCTTTAGATCCAAACAGACTCTTCCATTCTCTCACCGGAAGTGAAACCAGGCCACGCGGACACTTTCACAATACAACAGCTGGGAATGCACTTTTCGGTAAAAAAACACATTCCTTCCTCCTAATTAATCAAATAAACGTCTCACTGAAGAACAGGGGCCAGCTTCGATCGGTAAACAGCCGTTACAACAACTTTTTACTTTGCGATACCATTACAACGCATGCATTACCACGCATGCGTTGTACATCACGAAGTCATTACTACGCATTTTTTAGAACGCATGGTCATTTACCACGCATGCCTTTACAACGAATTTTGTTGTAAAGGTATGTATGGTAAATGACCATGCGTTCTAAAAACATGTAGACGATCCATGTCGTTGTAAGGAAACAGAGGCTGTTCCGTTTCCTCACAACGACGTGCACCACCCCTCAGAGACAACGTGAAGCAGGAACCACGAGGAGAGAGGAACCACGAGGAGTGAGAGGTAAGAGGGATTGGGCATGGGGTGGGGGTTTCTTTTCTAGGGTTTAGGGTAGTGCAGTGGTGTTTGGGTGGTGTAGGGGGTCGTGCTGGGGGTAGTGTTTTAGGGTTTAGGGTAGTGCAGTGGTGTTTGGGTAGTGTAGGGGGTCATGCTGGGGGTAGTGTTTTAGGGTTTAGGGTAGTGCAGTAGTGTAGGGGGTAGTGCTGGGGGAAGTGTTTTAGGTTTTAGGGTAGTGCAGTGGTGTATGGGTAGTGTAGGGGGTCATGCTGGGTTAGTGTTTTAGGGTTTAGGGTAGTGCAGTGGTGTTTGAGTAGTGTAGGGGGTCATGCTGGGGGTAGTGTTTTAGGGTTTAGGGTAGAGCAGTGGTGTTTGTGTGGTGTAGGGGGTCATGCTGGGGGTAGATTTAGGGTTTAGGGTAGTGCAGTGGTTTTTGGGTAGTGTAGGGAGTCGTGCTGGGGGTAGTGTTTTAGGGTTTATATTAGTGCAGTGGTGTTTGGGTAGTGTAGGGGGTAGTGCTGGGGTAGTGTGTTAGGGTTTAGGGTAGTGCAGTGGTGTTTGTGTAGTGTAGGGGGTAGTGCTGGGGGTAGTGTTTTAAGGTTTAGGGTAGTGCAGTGGTGTTTGGGTAGTGTAGGGGTTCATGCTGGGGGTAGTGTTTTAGGGTTTAGGGTATGGCAGTGGTGTTTGGGTAGTGTAGGGGGTCGTGCTGGGGGTCGATTTAGGTTTTAGGGTAGTGCAGTGGTGTTTGTGTTGTGAGGGGGTCATGCTGGGGGTAGTGTTTTAGGGTTTAGAGTAATGCAGTGGTGTTTGTATAGTGTAGGGGGTTTAGGGTAGTGCAGTGGTGTTTGTGTAGTGTAGGGGGTCATGCTGGGGGTTGTGTTTTAGGGTTTAGGGTAGGGCAGTGGTGTTTGTGTAGTGTAGGGGGTAGTGTTTTAGGGTTTAGGGTAGCGCAGTGGTGTTTGTGTAGTGTAGGGGGTCGTGTTTTAGGGTATAGGGTAGTGCAGTGGTGTTTGGGTAGTGTAGGGGGTCATGCTGGGGTTAGTGTTTTAGGGTTTAGGGTAGTGCAGTGGTGTTTGGGTAGTGTAGGGGGTCGTGCTGGGGTAGTGTTTTAGGGTTTAGGGTAGTGCAGTGGTGTTTGTGAAGTGTGGGAGGTCATGCTGGGGGTAGATTTAGGGATTAGTGTAGTGCAGTGGTGTTTAGGTAGTGTAGGGAGTCGTGCTGGGGGTAGTGTTTTAGGGTTTAGGGTAGTCCAGTGGTGTTTGTGTAGTGTAGGGAGTCGTGCTGGGGGTAGTGTTTTAGGGTTTAGGGTAGTGCAGTGGTGTTTGGGTAGTGTAGGGGGTCGTTCTGGGGTAGTGTTTTAGGGTTTAGGGTAGTGCAGTGGTGTTTGTGTAGTGTAGGGGGTCATGCTGGGGGTAGTGTTTTAGGGTTTAGGGTAGTGCAGTGGTGTTTGTGTACTGTAGGGGGTCGTGCTGGGTTCTAGTGTTTTAGGGTTTAGGGTAGTGCAGTGGTATTTGTGTAGTGTAGGGGGTAAATTTAGGGTTTAGGGTAGTGCAGTGGTGTTTGGGTAGTGTAGGGGGTCGTGCTGGGGGTAGTGTTTTTGAGTTTAGGGTAGTGCAGTTGTGTTTGGGTAGTGAAGGGGGTCGTGCTGGGGGTAGTGTTTTAGGGTTTAGGGTAGTGCAGTGGTGTTTGGGTAGTGTAGGGGTCAACCAACATGAATTTGTCCTTCTGTGATGTAACCAATGCTCATGTAAAGCACTCCAATACCTGACCAGTATGCACTATATAAAACTGCAAAAAAACAAAAAATAAAAAGTGTTTTGCACACTTCTGTCATTGGGCTATACGTGGGCTACCTCTGGGTGATATTTGTGCTACATTTGGGCTCTTTTTTCTCTGGTGGCCATCTTGGGAGACTTATGTGTTATGAAGTTTCCTAATTTCCTCATTTACTACAGTCTCCTCAGTAGGAAATGCTTTCAGTTTTTTACTTTGATTCCATCAAGAAGGCATTCAGATGTGTCACAAATTTGCCATAAATTCAGAATGTTAGCACTCTAGTTGTTCATTAGATCACTGTAGTAAAGCTACTGCTCACCAAGGAGTTAACTGGAAGTCTGCTGGTATTGAAAGTGATTGTTTCAGTCTGCATGTCAGAATTTTCTAATGAAATAGAAGAGGATTTGAGATCTCACTTAAAACATGCCCTAAATTTTCATTTTGCAGCACTAACCATAATTTCTATGGCAAAATGAACCCCCTCATTTTGTTCCTTTTAAATTAAATGTTTTAAGTGTTACCAGTTTATTCCAATCAAGATGGCTTCAGGTGTGCCATACTTTTGTCATAAGTAAGGCTGTTAGCACTCTAGTTGTTCTTTAGAACACTCTGGGAAGCTGCAGTAGAACACAAAGGCATCAACTGAGCAACTCAGCCA
>CAWUFW010034053.1:0-11539 GCA_963921515.1 Calotriton arnoldi
TTTACACCATTTAAGCAAAAGGCACGACACTGAACCAAGGGCTACCTCTTTGCCAAATTCGGTGTAATTCCATTCAGCAGTTCGGGCTGTAGCTGCGACTAAAGGTTCCATGGAAAAATGAATGGGGAAAACGCGTTTTGGGACCCCCTTTTTCTCGGCCCTCGCTTGACGTATCACCCCGAAACTTTCAGGATAGGAGCGGACCGGAGCGCCCCAACAAGTTGGAAACTTTCGCGAAGATTCGTCAACCGGCGCCAACGTTATTTCAAATAGAATGTCGCGGATTTCCTATGGATAATAGGTTTTAACTATAACTATCTACTGGCGACCGCCAGTAGATAATATATATACATATATATATATATACATACATATATATAAAAAATTTAAATTAAAAGTTTTTTTATTGTTTTAAAGTAAATATATATGAATTATTATGTATGTGTGTTTAATTTTTTTAAATTACGTTTATTTATTATATTTTTTTAAAGTTATATTAAATCTACTTTATTTTTCTATATTAATTTTATTATTTAACATATTTAATTTGTATTATTTTATTTTATATACATATATTTAATTCGATATTTTGTACAACTATATTTTTTACATCAATATGTTTTTTTTATATTTTTGTACTTAGCTGTTTAACTATAGGGAGTCGATATTTTTGCATTCTATATTTTTGCATCAATATTTTTTACTTCTATATTTTTAACATCAATATTTTGTCAGTGAACCCCTTAATCCCACTTCCAGTGGTTGGGGTTCCCTTTGAGAGGGTTGGAATTGATATTATTGGTCCCATGAACCCTCCAACAGCATCTGGGCACAGTTATATCCTAGTGGTGGTGGACATGCCACTAGATACCCAGAAGCTATTCCCCTTAGGACCACTACACCTACTGAGGTGGCAAGGGCCCTCTAAAGATTTTTTTCCAGAGTGGGCTTCCCTAAGGAGGTCTTAACTGACAGAGGTACAGACTTCATGTCAAGTTATCTAACAGCAATGTGGAAAGAGTGTGGAGTGAATTACAAATGGGCTAGTTGATTCAAATTCACCACACCCTACCATCCTCAACGAAATGGGTTAGTTGAAAGATTCAACAAGACCCTAAAGGGTATGATCATGGGCCTCCCAGAAAAGCTTAGGCGAAAATGGGATCTCCTACTATCCTGCCTCCTTTTTTCCTTCAGAGAGGTCCCTCAGAAGGGGGTTGGCTACAGCCCTTTTGAGCTTCTGTTTAGGCATCCAGTTAGGGTTCCTTTGTGTCTGCTGAAGGAGGGATGGGAGTTACCTCTCAAACCTCCCAAACAGGACATAGTGGACTATGTACTCGGTCTGCGCTCCCTCATGAGTACATGAAGAAGGCCAGCAAAAACCTGGAGGCAGCCAAGAACTACAAAAAGTTGGCATGACCAAAAGTCTGTCCTGACTGTTTACCAGTCAGGTCAGAAGGTGTGGGTGTTGGAGCCTGTGGCTGCAGCAGCTCTCCAGGACAAATGGAGTGGACCACACACCATACTTGAACAAAAGGGTGAGGTCACCTATTTGGTAGACCTTGGCACTCCCAGAAGTCTCCATAGGTGACTTCATGTGAACAGGCTAAAACCTTTTGTTGACAGGGCTGACATTGGCTTGCTCATGGCAACTGATGAGGGACAGGAGGAAGAGAGTGACCCTCTCCCTGATCTCCTCTCTCAGAACCCTGATGATTGATCAGTTGATGGAGTAGCCTTGATCGCTGATCAACAGCAGATTGATTGTAGGAAGGTCCTCAATCTTTTCAGGCATTTGTTTTCTCTAATCCAAGTCAAACCACCTGGTCTACCTGTTAAGAATAAAATTTACAGGCACCCTGACCATGTCAGAGATTGCATCAGGAGAGAGGTCCAAAAGATGTTGGAGCTGGGAGTGACTGAGCCCTCAGATAGCCCTTGGGCTAGCCCAGTAATCCTAGTACCCAAACTTCACACCAAGGGTGGAAAAAGAGAGATGAGGTTTTGTGTAGACTACAGGGGACCCAATGCAGTCACTAGGACTGATGCTCACCCAATTCCTAGGGCAGATGAGCTTATTGACACTTTGGCCTCAGCCAAGTTCTTAAGTACATTTGACCTTACTGGTGACTATTGGCAAATCAGGTTAGCTGAAGAGACCAAACCAAAAATACAATTTTTAACCCATACTGGGCATTATCAATTTATTGCAATGCCCTTTGGCTTGAAAAATGCACCTACCACGTTCCAAAAGCTGGTGAATACATTTCTCACAGGTCTTGAAGCATAGAGTGCTGCATATCTAGATGATATAGCTGTATTTAGCTCCACCTGGTGGGATCACCTGGTCCACCTGAAGAATGTTTTGGAGGCTCTGCAGAAAGCAGTCCTCACTATCAAGGCTCCTAAGTGCCAGATAGGGCAGAGAAAGGTTGTGTACTTGGGCCACCTGGTAGGTCGAGGCCAAGTTCAACCACTACAGAGGAAAATCCAAACCATTATGTAATTGGTTGCTCAAAATACCCAGACTCAGGTCAGAGCTTTCTTGGGCCTGACTGGGTACTACAGAAGATTCCCTTGAATGATTTTACATCAAAGAAAATGCCCAAGAAAGTTCAGTGGACAGTTAGCTGTCAGAAGGCATTTGATGACCTTAAGCAGGCCGTGTGCACTAATCCCATTCTGCAAAGTCCTGACTACTCTAAAACATTAATTGTCAAAACAGATGTATCTGAGTTGGGGGTAGGGGCTGTATTGTCACAACTTAATGCAGAGGGCCAGGATCAACCAGTAGCTTTTATCAGCAAAAGGTTGACCCCCAGAGAGAAACGTTGGTCAGCAATAGAGAGGAAGGCTTTGCTCTGGTTGAGGCCCTTAAAAATTTGAGGCCATACCTGTTTGGCACTCACTTCATTGTTCAGACAGACCATAAGCCCCTCTTATGGCTTAAACAGATGAAGGGTGAAAACCCCAAACTTTTGAGGTGGTCCATTTCCCTACAGGGATGGACTATACAGTGGAACATAGAACTGGGAGTAATTATGCCAATGCAGATGGACTCTCCAGATATTTTCACTTAGAAAATGTAGACTCTACTGGGCAAGGTTAGTCTCATCTCTCTTACGCTGGGGGGTTGCGTAGGGAAAGTAGGATCTGCTTCTATGGTTACCCCCACTTTTTGCCTGGTGCTAAGCTGTTACTGACTAGTCTGACTGGGATCCTGCTAATCAGGACCCCCAGTCTATCTGCTTTTTCCCCTAAATGTCTGTGTTCAGTATTAAGGCACATCCCTGATTGGATACTGGGGTACCGTTATAAGTCCCTAGTATATAAGGTCCCTCATGAGCTGAAACATGCATTATGCCACCCATGGGAGACCATTCAAAATGGAGCTAAAGGCCTGCCGTTGCAGCCTGTGTAAGCTGGTGCTAGCACCACTTACTAAAGATATAGGTATTCCTATATCTAGGGTCACTGCACTTAAAACCTATAAGTCACCCCTATAGCAGGCCTTTGCAATCCTGAAGGCAAGGTGCTTGGTTCTAAGTAAGAGGGTGCCCCTGCATGAGCAGGACACCCCAAAGCCTACGGCGTCCATTCTCCCGGGTTGTCAGTGAAGCAGCCATATTAAAGAGGGACACTGCATAATTACGTGATGACCATCTCGAAAACGGCTGCAACTAATTCTATCATGTTTGGTATAAAACATGTTGGAATCATAGCCCACACCGTAAATGGTGTGAGATGTATGATTCCAAGCACTGGAAGAGCCATCTGTTAGGCTCTAAGTGCTCCCGGTGCCAACCTTCTAGACCGGAGAGCACAAAATGGTTGCTGCCGACCAGAGACACATTTCTGCCCTCCTGCTGCTGAGCCAAGCTTGAGCAGGGGTAGGCAGAACAATAGGCATCCTGTCACAGGGAGGTGTCACCACCTCCCAGACAGGATTTAGTTTATTTTGGGACCGGTTGGGTGTGCTTGCCAGTGCCACTAAGTCTGCATGAAGGGCACATTTGGTGTCCCTGTGCATAGTCCAGTTCAAACCACTCCTGGGAGCCTTTGGCTCCTCCTCTGGTGTGAAACTGGACAAAGGACATGGGAGTAACCTCCCCCCTGTCCAGACCCTCACCTGGGAGGGTCCCCTGAATCATCCCAACCCTTTCCCTAAGGTACTTAAGGGCTTATCTGGATATAGGTCCCTAGGTTCATCGTGGGATAAGATTCAGATCAGACACTGCTTCTTCCTCTACTGTCTGGGCACCCTGGACTTCGCTGGACTTCATTTGGGCTCAACTTCATCTCCCTTCCAGTCTGCTGTATTGTCAGTGCCAGTGTACCATACAGGAATCTTCCAAGGACTGTGGGCATCAAAGACACCTGAAGGAATCTCCCTTGGAGTGGAGGAGTCACTCCCCTGCATTCACACATACAGCAACTAAGACGACCGGTCTTCTGATCCTGGAGCTCCTCTGGACTCTGTAAGGTTCTGCAACATAGGTGGTTGTTTTCCACAGCTCCCGATGTCTGCCCTGCCCTCTCACCAAGTTTTAAGCCAGTATTCCTAGTGGGGTTTGCAATAACTGAACCCCTGTGCACTCCATCAACTTACAGTTGCAAAGGCTTGTTGGCTTCCTTCCAATTAGATCTTCAGGCTCCAAGTAGCCCCATCCTCAAGCACCGCTAGTGACCAGAAACTTCAGCCACACCACATCGTGTGCATCGTGGCCTGCATGTTTTGGTGAGCTGCTTGACGCCCTCTCGCGACTCCAGTGCTTCCATCCTGTGGGTCAATTTGATGGTCACCTTTGTTTATTTTTGGATCCCCTGATTGCTCAGGGACTGCCCTGACTCCCCTGATTGTGGTGAGTCCCCTGGACCTTGCTGGTCTTGACGTTGCTCCTTCTTCAATTCCTGCTTTGGTTGCATTAGCTAAGGCTTGTTGGTGCTCTCGCCAGACACCGACCCCTCAGCACTTGACCTCCTTCATGGGACAGCGTGTGCATGGGTCCTGGTCTTCTTCAGCATCACCTGGTCCTCACAGCTGCAAAGTCAAGGTCATCGTCACCCATCCTGAAATACCCGACATAGTAGGGCATTCGTCTTCCAAGTCTCAGGGTAACTCCTGAGTGACATAGACTCTGTCCCCTCTGCTTGCAGGTACCTTTCATCTAGAATCCACCTTCGGATTCCACCGAACACTTTCTCCTTCTTCAGCAGCGGCACTTTCCTTTAGTCCTACATTAGGTTCGACGGCGGTTTCCGACACCACTTTACATGTATACCCCCGGTTTCCCTGATGTAGGTAACATGGATACTAGGGTATCCATGGGTGGGATGGCTCTCAACCTTCTGTCTTCCACAGGGTTTCTTCAGGGCCCACTGGGAAGGGTCCTTAATCTTCAAAAATCCAACTGCAACTTACACATAGAGTTGTACGGAGCACCACGGTCGTATTCCCACACACGCTCTCCGTGGTGTTCCTATCTACTCACCTTGGGTGGTTCCTTGGGTCCCCAGCACTTCTATGTCCTGTCGACCTTGTCTTGACCCGAGTTGCGGTTTTTATACCACTTTTTTAGTATATGGTTTGGTCCCGCCCGAGTCCCACTGTGTATTTTGTGCTATTTACTGTATTTCTATGCAAAGTATTGTGTGCATTGTGTTTATCTCTGTGTAGGAGATATCTAAACATGTTAGAGAGTATTCTATAATGAAATACATATTTTTATAAATACCTTGGGGCCGATTCTGATCTCTGCCGATAGGGCACCAAATCGGATTTGGCTTAACCGGATCCGATTTGGAGCCCTCTTTCCCGACCGATTCGTACGTGCGTCCGGGCGAGCGAGTACGATGCGAGCGCCCGCGAAATCGCCGACCGACTCATACGAGGGTTCAACACGCACCGACCGACTCGCACGAACACAATTCACACCGCGCAATAGAGTCGTTCCCCGGCCGGGCAAGTACGATGCGCGCCTCGAGCAGTCCAACCGACTCGCGCCGTCCGGCTCAAAAGAGCTGTCGGAGCCAGACTTTGGGGGTCCGTGTCGGACCCCCCTGTACGCGTAGCCGCGCGAGTTGCACACAGGGGGGACCCATGTGTGCCCCCTACCTGTGCATGTACGACGCGATTCGCTTCAAGGCGTTCCCGCTGTAGGGGGCGCCCTTGTTCGCCTCGCATCCATTGAGTCAATGGGAGCCCGCGTATGCATTGTACGGCAGGCTCCCATTGACTTCAATGGGAGTCCGGACCGAATCGAGTCCGATTGCATGCGTATGCATCGTACTCATTCGGTCGGGCTGCTAGAGTCCGATCAGTCGGAAATCTCTCCGGGTCCGGCTCGGTCGGAGAGTTTTCCGGGCCGAATCGGAATTGGCCCCCTTGTGTGGTTCATTTTCACTTAATCTATATTATAAGATTGTATTCTGGTAAACAAGCTGCTTTACACTCCTTCTGGACTAAGCTCTGAAGGCTGCTCTCCATAGCTACCACTTAGAGAGCTTTTCTAAGGTTGTCTAAGACCTCCTAAATCACTATAAGGGTTGTCTGGACTGGTGCAAGGTGCCCACTTACATAAGTGGACATCATATCCCCTGGCCAGCGTCTCACAAGAGCTATAGATCGATAAGATTCTCTGGTTAGTGGGTCTTTTTGGAGTTCCATTATCAGTGTAGTTTCGGACATCATTATAGTCCTGGTGATTTCTCCTGTTTCTAGGAAACAATTTTAAATACTTGTGCCAGAAGTTCCTCGGGGTTTGTAATTTGTAATTTTTTGATATCTTCTAACACCATGGATGGTATTAGGAGTTCCGCTAGGATTTCTAGCAGACCAAGCGGTATTTCTAGGAAGTTAATATCCTATAAATATTTAAGTTATAAAGGCCATTATGGTAGCTCTGTTTGGTGGAGTTTTGAGTAAAAATCAAATAATTTCCTCATAATTTCCTCAGGTGTCAAAATGATCTCCTAAAGCAGACAAAAAGTGATGAATGGAATGCTTAAATCAATCTCAGCCACCGGGAATTACTCTGGTCGCATTCCAATCCATCATTGTTTTGCACACCATGCCACCTCAGCCATATGCAGATCAATCTTGACCTTGCTCCAGTGGGAACAGTTCAGCTCCAAACTGCCACCTCAGGTTCTCCCTGAACCAGAACACAAACAACCAAGGACTGGTTTTGCTTTAGCTAGGGATCATCAGCCAGGTATATCTTGGTTCCAGTGAGACAGTGTGCACAGGACCCATGTCTTGGCATACCCGTCCCACTTAAGGTGACACACTAAAGCATACAAAAGTGATGGCATGTCTCAAGGTGGGGTCTTTAAATGATATTTCATTCAGGTGCCACTATTTTGGGGGAATATTTTTTTTTATTGATATATTATACATGATTGTCACAGGAGTGTGGTCTGGTAGAAACTGGCTTCCTATAGAACTAGATAAGACTAGATTGGGTATTGTGCTTTGGATAAGAAGGAGGTCTGCTCTTGATGGGGTTCTAATGATTTTCAATAGAAAGTAAAGTCTTTCTTTACCTGGGTGATGTGACCTCCATATATTGATCAGGAGTAGGCCACTCAATCCGTTTACTAATGATGAGGTAGGGGTATTGATCCTCTGGATAGCCCTGACTGGTCTTCTGTAGGACTTAAGGCTACATTGATTTCTACTCCCATAATTAAAATACGCTGTTTATTGATTGGCATTAGGGGGAATGATTCCTAGAAAAATGGCTCTTTATTTGAATTTGGGTGACAGATACAAATCAAAGGTGTTAGATTACCCTCTAAATCCCCTTTTGAGATTGAAATGTACCCTCTTCATATCTGTGTGTTGATTTGATTGTATATTTAACTTTTTTTGGGGTAAAATTACCACTCCTTCACTCTTTGTGGGGACTTTTGAGTGAAATTGTGATGAGTATATGGTTGAATGTAATCTGCATATTTCCTTCATTGGTAAATGTGTCTACTGCTATAATGCTATAAAAAAATAAATTTAACCAAGCAATTTCAAGAGTGTTTAACAAATTATGTGTCTAGGATATCTTACTAACAGCTTTTACCGATGAAATTCTAACAAGTGTTGCAGTCTCACTGTATGACTCAGTTTCGCTTTTCTAGAAATGTTTGTCTGTGCACTTGACTAATAATATAGGGTAAATGAGGATATAGATTTTACACACTTTGGGATAAGGTAGGTATAAAACATATAAATAAATAAAACTAAATATCTTGGCTATATATGGTATGAGGAACGGCTACCAGAAAGCTATACTTTTCCTGTTAGATATAATAGCATACCGTTTAGTAATTTTCAAATCAAGTAATCGCTTCAATTGAACAGTCAATGTTTTTTTCATTATGCAAAAGGCCACTCCTGCGTAATAGAGAAAAAAGTACAGTTCTCAGCAACTAAGGCACCTTATCTGTAATTCAAGACCTCAGGTTTTTAGAATCCAAAAGAATTCGCCCAACAAGGACATTTTGAAAGTCACACTCAGTCATCTTCAGAAGAAGCCTCTTGTATGTCTTTTTCTTTCAATTCTTCTTAAGCATCTTGTTTCTCTCATGCTTTATTCATCATTGGTGCATTCTTGTTTTGTGTCCCAGTTTTCAGAGGGTTTACTGACACAACATCGATGTAAAAAATATTGATGTAAAAAATATCGAGTAAAATATATAGACAACAAAATATTGACTTCTATACTTAAACAGGTAAGATACGCATAATATCGAATCAAAATAATATCTATATAAAAGATCAATTTAAATATATATAATATATATATATATATATATATATATATATATCAAATAAAATATATTAAATATTATTATTAATTTTAACAAAATAAATTAAATGTAATATACATTTTTACAAAATATTGTAAATAAACTTAATTAAAAAAATAAACACACAAACATAATAATTTATATATATATATATATATTTAAAAACATTAATAAACTATTATCCTCAATTTATTTTAAAACTTTAAAATTATATAAAAATAATATATATATATATATATAAATAATTTAAAATATAAAAAAACATTCTACAATAAATAAAAACATTTAACTATCAAATTTTTTTTTTTACTTATATTGCCCAATACAATAAGTGCAACAGTAAGAAAAGTGTTGAATAGGAAAATAATTAAACTTATTATTCAAACTCCAGTGAGTGCAATAGTAGGTAAAGTGTTGGATAGCGGAGGGGTAAAAATTACTATTCCCACTCCAGTAGGAGCAACAGTACGGAAAGTGTTGGATATCGGAGGGTTAAAAATTACTATTCCCATTCCAATGAGTCCAACAGTAGGATAAGTGTTGGATAGCGGAGAGGTAAAAATTACTATTCCCACTCCAGTGAGTACAACAGTAGGGAAAGTGCTGGATAGCGGAGGTGTAAAAATTACTATTCCAACTCCACTGAGTGCAACAGAAGGGAAAGTGTTGGATAGCAGAGGGGTAAAATGTACTATTCCCACTCCAGTGAGAGCAACTGTAGGGTGAGTTTTAGATAGCGGAGGGGCAAAAATTACTATTCCCACTCCAAGAAGTGCAACAGTAGGGAACATTTTAGATAGTGGAGGGGTAAAAATTAGTATTCCCACTCCACTGAATGCAACAGTAGGGAAAGTATTGGATATCGTAGGGGTAAAAATTACTATTCCCCACTCCAGTGAATGCAACAGTAGGGAAAGTGTTGGATAGCGGAGAAAAAAATAAACTACTATTCACACTCAAACACTTAGGGGTCGATTCCGATGTCGGCCGGAAGCACACCTAACAGTATTCGTCCGGAAAAAATACCAGCGTGTTTTCCGACTGACTCGAACACTCTACCGAACGAACAAGTACGATGCGCATAACAGCCCAGATTCCGAGCGAGCCGTACTTACCCAATCCAGCTCCTTTTCTCCGCCCGAGCCGGATCCGTAAACGCCGAATCAAGTCGCACGGAACCAAATACACTGCACCTTCCGGCCGGACTAGTACGATGCGTCTTCCGTACGCGCCGCAACTCCGTCGCTACGTTTCAGCATCCGGGAGAGCCGTACATAAGCTCCGTTTTGCATCACAAAGCGATCCACGGCTACGAGGCAGAACAAGCCAGCGACGAGTACGAGTCGAAGCCACGAGAAACCCGAACGCAGAGCTGACCCAACCATGAATCCCATCGCGCAGGTCCTACCAATACTCTACATCTATTACCGGGACCGGTTCGGACGCGTACGGCGCAGACGGTAAGTCAAACACACAAATGACGTACACTAGCAACTGCACAATCATAGGGGTGGGATGGGCATCACCAATGCCATACACAGCCATAGGTGCCTGGATGCCTGCCACCACCACCACCCCTACTCATGGGGGGCTGGATGCCTATCACTACTACCATCCCCACTCATGGGGGGCTGGATGCCTATCACTACTACCATGCCCACTCATGGGGGGCTGGATGCCTATCAGTACTACAATCCCCACTCATGGGGGGCTGGATGCCTATCACTACCACCACCCCTGCCCTCATTAAGTTCTCTAGGATCTCCATGGGGAAAGGATTTCGTGTTTGTGTATGAGTGTTAGGGTGATTGGGTTCATGTGAGGAGTGAATGTAGGAGTGAAGTGTAAGCGTGGGGTGTTTCTAATGTACATAACTTTTGATTGTAAATACTTGCTGTTTTTTAGATTCCTTTGCTGTTGTCCCATTTTAGGCTATATAGCCACAGATGAAGATCTGATTATAATGTAATATATTGTTTTTTAACCTGACTTAATACTTTGTACTGATTGTCTAAATGTGGCCATTCTATTCTTTAAGTGGTAGACATCTAAGTATATGAATGTAATTTTGGGATAACCTCATATGAGATGTATTTTTATGAATAATTTAGGTTCTAAGATCAAAAATTAATAAAGATGTATGCATTTTTTGTACAAAAATGGCTTAGTTCAAAATTTCTTTGAAGCTGGTTGCATAGCTTGAACCGATACAGGTCGTACAGTAAAGCAATATAGGTCAGTTCAGAGGTTTTCTTCTTTTTGAATGCCTATCAGTACTACCATGCCCACTCATGGGGGGATGGATGCCTATCACTTATACCATCCCCACTCATGGGGGGCTGGATGCCTGCCACTACCACCACCCCTACTCAGGGGGGCCTGGATGCCTATCACTACCACCACCCCTACTCAGGGGGGGCTGGATGCCTATCACTACTACCATCCCCACTCATGGGGGCTGGATGCCTATCACTACTACCATGCCCACTCATGGGGGGATGGATGCCTATCACTAGTACCATCCCCACTCATGGGGGGCTGAATGCCTATCACTACCACCACCCCTACTCAGGGGGCCTGGATGCCTATCACTACTACCATCCCCACTCATGGGGGATGGATGCCTATCACTACTACCATCCCCACTCATGGGGGATGGATGCCTATCACTACTACCATCCCCACTCATGGGGGGCTGGATGCCTATCACTACTACCATGCCCACTCATGGGGA
>CAWUFW010034054.1:0-11537 GCA_963921515.1 Calotriton arnoldi
ACTCATACTGATACTCAAAAGACCAACTAATAACCTATATAGACACTCATGTAGCTACTCACCAACCCATGCAGCCACTTATACACAAAGTGAGAGACTGATACAGATATTTTCATATTTAAACATTACTCACTAACCCATGTATTCACTAAGATACACTTAGTCAGTTATACAATCAATTTTACAAAAAAAATCATCCATTTAGACACTTAGGGGCCCATTACGATGGCGGGCGGAAGCACTACCGCCGTGCTGGCGGATGCAAAACCACCAGTTACCGCCAGCACGCAGCAGTCCACACGCCCGCCCAATTACGATGCGAAAAGCAGGCCAAACACCGCCGGCAAGCCAGCAACACCGTCCGCCATCAAAGTGCGCCCGCACACGTAGCGGCGCAGTACAACTGACACACACCGTCCGACGAAACACGTCCCGCCCGGCGCATAAATTACGATGCCGCAAACAAACGGCTCCCACGGCAAAGAGACACCGCACGTGAAAGAGAGGCGGAAACACGGACGCAGAGCACGGACAACGAAGAAGCGGCACCCCGGGCATGAATCCAGCACTGCAGGCCCTTCCCATGCTTCTGCTGATGCACCACCAAGGACGCAACGCACCGCGGAGACGCAGGTAGGCACACACACAACAAGTGCACGCAAACAGCGCACACAGTGCAAGGGCGGAAAAGCGGACAACCCCCACCAGCGCGTGTACACTACACATCCACCATCGCATCCACATATGACACACAGGCCAAATCCTAACATCGCGGAACACATGTGTACACACCACCTGGGACTAGGAACCAACCACCCCGTCACGGCCCCAAAGCGGCGATGACGCCGCCACACATGCGCACAACGCAGAGGCCAACCGCAGCGCCATGCATGCGTCGCACACAGACACAGGGACACAACCAAGCAGCACACACACCAGCCCCACCCCAAACGCACATGACACGTGACAGGCCGGCCACAGACATGTCCCCAACGCCCAATTCACGGACAACACCCAACGCCACACAAACGACGCACACATGTCAGTGAAGTCACGCAACAGCAGGACACACCCCAGTGTAACAAACATGGCGAAGCACACAGCGGCGGCAACACCAACTAGGAGAAGCAGGGTCTCTTCGGGAAGAGGAACGCCAGTACCACACTGAAAAACCCATACCACCCTGCACATATGAACAAGACACATGAAACGGAACACCAAAGAGCCCGGGACCGACAACAGGTGGCCCAAGAATTACATCCACACACAAGGCCCAACGCAGAGCGGAAAGGCAGCCTGCCGCCCACACAAGGGAGAGCAGACAGCACTGAATGACCTTCCATTCCAACACCGAAACCACAGCCCCACGACAGAAGCCGGTGAATACAGCCATTGTCCAAGAATAGACCAACACAGGCATGCCGAGGAGACCGACCACACGGCAGATAGCGCATATCACAGAAGCACACAACGGACGGGGAAGAAAGAAGAAAACACTCCCCCATGTCGGCCACATGCAAGTTAATTGGAAGGAGTCACACAGCACCGACCTTGAACTGTCTGAGAAGCATGTGGGAAGAGGGCCCGTGTCCTCCAAACAAGCCAACAGAACACAAGTCCTGTCTCCCCACGACTACACAGAGCTCACAGCAACCCCGGAGCGTGCACATTGCAGACTGCACACACAGCCGGAGCACGCCACCTCTACGAACCGCTGCGAAATGGCAACCGCAACACACCTACCCAACTACGCCGAAGAGCTCAAGCTGTACCAAACCAGCACGATACATACATTGGGATGCGATCTCCTGTCCCTGCTGAACGTAAGTTACCGACTGACTTACCGCATCACATTGTTCAGCTGCGTCATGCCCGTCTTCTACTGTCGGAGGTGTCCCTACCAGCATCCAGTCGAGATATGCCTCTCCAACCCGGCATGTCTGAAGGCGGACCTGCTACCACTACTCCTCCCTCTGGACGCACACGACAGGGCCTGCTCTGCCTATGGGGGCATGGCGTATGTGGCCAACATCGCACGCGCACTGAAATGGAACCACTGTGCCTCCACACGACGGATCATCGAGAACAGCTACATCGAATGTCACCCAGCATGCCCCATCATGGTCCTCCAAGGGACAACCTACGAACAACACCTTGACAGCCACCATCCGCTTCATTGGCTGGCAAACATGTACACCACCAATGACATGGAAGCCCTGCTGGACGGCATCGCATACCTGTCAACCTGTAAATACGTCGGACCACAACGCAGGTTCCCCGAGTGACCTATGAAGTCCAACCCCGCACCCATGCTCAGCTTCCGCACGGACTGGCCAGTCACCACCACAACAGCCATACCAAACGACCGGCAACTGTAACCACACCATCAACGACATCGCCATGACATCGGATATGACCGGGACATGCACACTGTTCCCCATCACATCCAGGAACACCGCATGCATCGTGGGAGGCAGTGGCATGGGCTCTGTGCATCGCACCCACATGGACGGAACTGCATGAACAACCAGGACACGACATGGATCCAGCGCACATGGACACACACACCGCTCAGTGGACATGAATAGGTCGCCTGGAGTCTGTGGGTGCTGCACCCCTCCCACCCCCGCCCCGGGAATCCCATACCAGGACCTTTGCATGGACGACAAGTGCATACAACAACAACACGACCCCAGTGACTGTGACATGTCCAGTAACCACCACAGTGCAACAACAAGTGGCACGCCGCTGCATGCACGCAAGCACATGCCCTGATGTCATCTCACATGCACGCGTGCATGAGGAACAACCGCAGCAAACCTGTCACATGGAACTGAGATGGACTGTGCCCATGATGCCGAGCGGTCTGGTAGGCTACATGTATACCGTCTGTGTCAAAGTCCGCAGCTCCGCAGCTATACGTAAATGTACATTAGCACAGCCTTGGCCAAGCAGATGTAACCCCACACCCTATCCCATTTGTAATCATGCTCAGTATATCCTCAACATGTATTCCGCTGCCAGTAGTGTCCACTATACTGCATCACAGAGGACAGAAGACTCAATATAATGTTTGAAACCAGAACTGTCTCCGCTGACTCATTTCACAAGTACGAATGAGAGAGGATGAGAGTATGTGAAGTACACGGCAGTCGTGACATGACCATGTAGTCCACTGGTATTGGATGTCAACGCAAATGAGTAGCACTACTGTGGAAGACACACATGTGTCGTGTGAAGTCGTATGGACGCAGTGCTCAGGTGGGTGGGTGCGACGGGTAGATGCGCACATGCCAAGTTGGAGCACGCCGTGTTGGGAGGGCTCATGAACAGTACACCACCGCTTCCTGGGCATTGTGAGAGGACACCTGTCGGGGAGTGAACACGTGTGTGCACAGCAGCCGGGCACACGTACAAAGCGGTACCAGGCGCACCTCAGCCCACCCTCTGTGGACAAGCTGGATCCTGTTGTGCGCCCGCCATGCCCCTTGACAAGGCACACACAGCCCCAGTCGACCAGGTGTAACCCCAACATAGTCAATCCGCACAGGCGATACAGGGCACGGGATGGCAGTGGAGCATGGTGTGTGAGAGGTCTCCTCGCGCTCCTCCTGGTCATATCACGCAGGCAATAGAACCTCAACGTCCAGCATGGCCAAAAGTCAAATGGAAGTGTAGGGGACGCACCACAGCACGAGCAGCACTGACGTCACGGGAGGTGGCTCGCACCATCCCATCCATTGCCCATCATACCAACCACGCCACATGCCATTGCGACTAAGTGCAAGCGCGTGCGCCACCACCCCTGAGCCCTCCCCAGAGAGGCCAAAGAGTGAATGTGTGGGCCATCAGCCACAGACGGACGCGGCCTGGCCGCAAGGGCAGCCACAGCCACTGGGTGTCGCAGGTGGCGGATCCGGAAGGCGAAGACTGTGATGCATAGTCCATGCAGGCCGGGTCTCCATTTGGGGCACCACGCAGGTGGACGGCGTCCCGCCACACATCATACCCTGGACCCACACATACACTCCTTGCCCTCTCTGGTGCGAGCTTGGGGCTGCCTGTGCAAGCGCTAGCCTCGCAGGTGAGCATGCATATTGGGGGCGAGGGAGGACATGAGGGCTGGGGTGAAGATGACTGTATCACTGTCAGTTAGTACAAGGGATGACCCAGATGTGGAAAGGAAGAGACGTGTCCCGTGTGTACTGCAACTAGTCGCCAATCCAACTACCCCCCATGTCCGGAATGTAAGCCCGCACCTAGGCCCGCCCATCCGCCACATCGAACATACCACCAGCACGACTACCTTCCCATTCGAAACACTGACTGGGGGTGGCGACCAGTGAACAATCATGTGTAGCCTACCCACGCGTACATGTGGGCCCTCCATGATCCATGTCACCTGCGGCAAAGACATGACATGCGCAATGAGGGAAGTGAGGAGAGCTGTCCGCCCCACGGCTAAGGTGATGGCCGCCATGCATTTCTTCGCCACTGGGTCATTCCAGCACACAGTGGGCAGTGGAGGAGGGATGTCCCAGCCCATGTTCAGCAAGGTGCTGAGGGATGTACTGGCAGCCATGATGCTGTACCGGAACAGGTACATCAGATTCCCCAGGGCTCGTGAATTGGCGGCAGTGAAGGGTGCATTCTATGCCCTTGGCAGAATCCCACACGTCGTGGGAGCCATTGACTGCACTCATGTTGGCCTTGTTCCACCACAGGCCACTGAGCACCTGTACCGCAACAGGAAGCACACGCACTCCCTGAATGTGCAAGTGGTGTGCCTTGCGGACATGGTGATCACCCACGTGTGTGCCAAGTTTCCAGGCTCGGCACATGACGCACACATAATGCGCAACAGCATCTTGCCACGACTGATGGCCAATCTGCAACAGGATCGTGCCTGTATTGTCGGTGAGTATGTGGAGTGGTGTAGCGTGCTGGTTGTGCGATGCTGTCCCCTGTCCAGTTGGAATAGCAACGGTTCTCTGTGTCCCTCACACCCAGGTGACTCTGCGTATCCGAATGGGGCATGGCTGCTCAGTCCATTGAGGAATCCTCGCACCCCAGCAGACGATCGATACAATGAGGCACATGGGAGGACCAGACGTGTGGTCGAGCGTACCTTTGGCCTCCTCAAGTCCAGGTTCAGGTGCCTGGACCGCACCGGGGTGCACTGGCGTACTCCCCACAGAAGGTGTGCCAGATAGTGGTGGCGTGCTGCATGCTGCACAATCTGGCCATTCGGAAGCAGATCCCCCTCATTGTGGATGACGGAGATCAACCAGGGCCCCAGCCCGCAGACCAGGACAGCTCGAGTGAGGTGGACAGCGGAGAGGAGGAAGCTGGGAATGTGCGCCAGCAGCTCATCGCCCGCTACTTCACTTGACGGTGAGTGTCCATGTACGACGGATGATGTGTCTGTATCTATGCAGGTGTGTGTGTGCTGTGTCAGGGTGGCCGTATGTTCACTGCGTGCAGTGTGTCAACGCTCCATGGCCAGGGTAGTATGCCACTGTTGGTGACTGTGGCATTGTGCCCTATTGCTCTGTGCGATGTGTGTACATTGCTTGTAGTTGTTGACATGTACTGTGTGATGGGTGTGTGACACACTCATTGAATGTGCTCCTGTTCTGTCTCCCACCCCTAGGTCCCTACAGGCCCTCCGGATTCCATTTCCATGCCACGCATCAAGTGCCTTTCCGCCCAAGGTGGCCGTTGTATTCCGTACAATAAAGACACAGGGGCACAAACAGCAGTTAGTGAAAAAGGTGCATTTATTACAAACTGTGACATGTGATTGTGTGTAAGGTGATGACAAAAGTGGTGCGTGCAGTGACAATGAGCTGTCGGTCATGGCTGCGTGATGATCAGGGTGTACCCACTGGTTCTATGTCCATAGTCCAACACACACATGCCATCCAGATGGCTGTGTGGAGTGGGATCATAGAGCAAGTCAATGCAGTGGCTGGTCAAGGAAGGCTGGCGGAAGGCTGGCTGGCTGCCTCACTTGCGACTGGAGCGTGCGAAGTCCTCCCGGGAGATCTGTTTCCTCTTCGGACGGCCCCTTCCACGTTTGGGAGGGGGAGTGTGGTGGCGACCTGCTGGTGGTGGGTGAGGTGTGCTCACTGGCTGTGGACGCAGGGGAAGTGGACACTGCTGCCCGAGCCTGCGCCCTAGCAGGTGGTGGCGGAGGTGGTGTTGCTGGCCTTGCCTGTGACCCCACCGCCACCACCAGCTGGCCCATGAGGTCCACGAGTTGGTCCATACGGGACACGAATTGGCCCATATGGGCGTCCATGGACCTCAGCACCCCCAGCACCTCCCGCGTGTCAGTAGCAGACCTGGCCCATTGTCCTTGGGCCTCTTCATAGGCCCCAAGGACTCTGGCCATTTGAGGCAGGGCATGGCTCCCAGGGGAGGCTGGCGTTTCCCTGACCCTGCTCCTCCTACCAGTCCTGCTGCCACCGGCCTGCCCACTAGCCACATTGCTCACCACGGTCCTCGCTGTGGCTCCCAGGGTGGATCCAGTCGGGCCGGGCCACCACCTGCGCTGGGGCTGGTGCCAGCGAAGACGTGGTGGTGGTGGAGGCGGTGGTGGTCGGTGCGGCGATGGTGGCGGCTGCGGCAGTGGTAGTGGCCGCAATGACCGTGGGTGTGGCCGCAACGACAGTGGCAGCAGGGGACTGGGACTGTTCAGCATCCCTGGATGATGGGTTGGTGGGTAGGAGGGGTCCTGGGGAGCGGCTGGGCCCTGCCACGCCAGATGGGCCAGCTTGGTGGTCCGTGTCCGAAGAGGTGGACAGATCCTCCAGATCCGTGTGTCCTCGTTGGGGGCTTGTAGGCTGGCTGTGCTGGCTGCTGTCTCCATCCCCAGCGTCCAGCAGTTCGTCACCTGTGGAGAGAATGAGATTTGTTATTGTGTTGCACCTGGCGAAGTATGTATTAGTCGTCTGACATTGGCAGTTCGTGCAATCTCGTACATGGGTTTCCCGGAGGCGAGTGTGTGGCTGTGGCATCTGTAGGTGTGTGTGCTAGGCACATGGGACTGTGTGCTGTGCACATGTGGCATGGGACGGATTGGCCATGCCGATGGGTGTGTTGCTTTGCCCCTACTCATTGTGACTCTGGTGTATGCGGGCTCCTGGCCCATCCTGGGTCTGGTTTGTACTTTGCTTTTGGGGTTCAAATGGAACGCTTAGGAACGCATATGGCAACATGGGGGCCATGCCCCAGATTCGCATTTGGGATGGAATATGCTTTTGGGGTTCAAATGGAACGCTTTAGGAACGCATATGGCAACATGGGGGCCATGCCCCAGATTCGCATTTAGGATGGAATATGCTTTTGGGGTTCAAATGGAACGCTTTAGGAACGCATATGGCAACATGGGGGCCATGCCCCAGATTCGCATTTGGGATGGAATATGCTTTTGGGGTTCAAATGGAACGCTTAGGAACGCATATGGCAACATGGGGGCCATGCCCCAGATTCGCATTTGGGATGGAATATGCTTTTGGGGTTCAAATGGAACGCTTAGGAACGCATATGGCAACATGGGGGCCATGCCCCAGATTCGCATTTGGGATGGAATATGCTTTGGGGTTCAAATGGAACGCTTAGGAACGCATATGGCAACATGGGGGCCATGCCCCAGATTCGCATTTGGGATGGAATATGCTTTTGGGGTTCAAATGGAACGCTTAGGAACGCATATGGCAACATGGGGGCCATGCCCCAGATTCGCATTTGGGAGGGTATATGCTTTTGGGGTACATGCTGTGAGCCATGGGTGCCGAACGTGACATGTGTTGTGGCAGCATGACAGTGCATGGTCTGAGGTGTGTGCATGCCTGACATGCCCTGCATATTTGCTGTCTGTTGTGGTTACTGGACATGGCATTGGACGCATCGTTATGAGTGAGTGATAGTTGTGTGCCAGCCAACGTATTGCAGTTGTCCCATCTCCTTGGTGTGCGTGCTGCCCTGTGCCATGTGCATCACTGCAGTGCTCGGGGGGTGTGGCCCATGTTGTGTGTTGTTGCTCACAGTGTGTCGTGCGCTTAATTGACTTCTGGCACATGGTTGGTCATGGGCATGTGTCTTAGCGTGACTGCTGTATGTGTGGCAGCTGTGCGGATGACATGCCTTTCATGAGACTGGGGCTGACGGATGGGATGGATGGTATGTTGTATGTGCATGGTGTGTCTGTGTGTTTGATGGGTTCAGTGGTGTTCGTGTGCATTTCTGTTGTTCCGCTCTGTTGCGTCTAGTGTTGTTTGTCTTACATAGGCGTAGTTGTGGGGTGTGTGGTTGACAGGCAGTAGGGGCTACATGGACAGGACTTCAATGGTGTTTCGGTTGTGTGTGATGAGTTGCACAGTGGCTGCCGTGTGGGACTATGTTCAGTGTGGCTTGTGCATGCAGACGTGGCTCCTTGGGTGTTGCTATGTCTGTGATGGGTCATGTGGGGTGTGAGTCTGCTGTTCATGTCCGTGTGCACATTGTTCACTTGTTCGTGACGGTGGGCGGTGCTGCGTGTTCGTGTGCTACGTGACATGTCCCATGTGTTGGTGGTGTTATGGTCCTCATGCCTCCAGTAATCCAGCCCTGTCCAGTTTCCCACCTGCAAGTTGTTCGTGCGTGCACTGTACTGGATGCCACATGGCTCTTAGCGGGGGTGCTCCATGTTGCAGGTCTGTGGGGGTGGGGGGTGTAGTGGGTCGTGGGGGTGGCTGTACACCCACTGACACCGATTGCTGTGGACCGTGATGTCTGCCTTTCGGCTGTCGTTGTGCACTGCGGTGGCTGACACGTGGGTGTGGGGTGTGGGGGATGCTCCTCCTTGCTGTGCTGTGGGACTGGGGCCTGGTGTGTGTTGTACTTGGGCTGTCCACCGTCCCACCCACTGCACTTTGTGTTCCTGCCACTTACCTGTTACTTGTCGGTTGGTGCAGCTGTGCCTGACACATGGGTGTGGGGAGTGCTCCACCTTGCTGGTCTGTGGGAGTGGGGGCCTGGTGGGTGTTGTACTTCAGCTGTCCCCCTCCGACCCACTGCACTTTGTGTTCCTGCCACTTACCTGTTACTTGTCGGTTGGTGCAGCTGTGCCTGACACATGGGTGTGGGGAGTGCTCCACCTTGCTGGTCTGTGGGAGTGGGGGCCTGGTGGGTGTTGTACTTCAGCTGTCCCTCTCCGACCCACTGCACTTTGTGTTCCTGCCACTTACCTGTTACTTGTCAGTTGGTGCAGCTGTGGCGGACACATGGGTGTGGTGGGTGCTCGTTGTGGCGCTTCTGGCATATTTGGGGACCTGTTGGTGGTTACGTGGCTGGCTTAGTGTACACATGTCCCCACGCATCTTGCAGTTGTTCGGTTTGGGCTGTGTGTGGTGGTGTCTGTTGCATGTGTGTGTGATGTGTTGTGTATTGTGTGCTGGACATGGGGGTGTTTGTCCCTGGGAGCTGTGGCATGGTGGTTGCGCATGTGAGTACATAGCGGTGTGCTAGTATACATTAGTTTGTACTTACCAGCCTCCACTCTCCTGCTAATCCGGCGAGGATCTCCGGATGGATTACGACTCGCACCTTCTCCTCCCACGCTTTGAAGGTCTTAAAGAGCGCGGGATTCCCTCCGCCAGTGACGGCAGCCAGCTCTCTGTTTTTGCCCTCCTTCTTCTTGACCAGGCTCTTTACGTCATTCCAACGTTTGTTTATTTCACCTCTGTTCCTGGGCAGGGTCCCGACTGCATTGACCTGGTCTACGATCCGGGTCCACATTCTGTTTCTGGTGGCTAGTGGTGTGTGCTGGACCATGTTCCCATAGATTTGTGGGTACACCTTGATGATCTCGTTCGACCATGACCGTCAGCTCCATGGGCGTGAACTTGGGCATCCTTTGTGGTGCCATGGTGTTTGTGGTGCTGGTGCGGTGTGTGTTGTGTAATGTGCAGGGGGTTTGTGGTGCCGGGTGTGGTGGTGGTGGTGGTGGTGGTGGTGGTGTTTGGTGGTGGTGGTGGTGGTGGTGGTGGTAGTGATGTGTGCGTTTCTGTGGTGTGCTGCTGTCCTTGCTGTGTCACTGTGTCCTCTCCTCTCCTCTCTGGTTTGCAATGTAGCAAGGGGTTGTGGTCTGTGGGAGTGCTGCTTTTGTACTCACCCATGTGGGTGTGTCCTCATGGTCTGTTGTTTTCAGGTGTGTTGTGTCTGGGGTTCTGGCCTTTGTATTTTTTGTTTGTCCGGGGGGTGTTTTCGGGATGTGTACTGTGCTTGTGTATTTGTGCGTGCCTTGCTGTGTGGACTTGTTGGCCATGTTGTGTGCTATTGGTTTTGTGTGCGGATGGTTTCTGTGCAGGTACGTGGGCGCCATGGCTTCTGCCGTGTCGATTCTCATCGGCGTTGTTTGCGCTGGCGGGCGGTATTTTTGTTGTTTTTCCGCGCTCATGGCGGTGCGATCGTAATTTCACGTGCGGTGTGTCGGCCGTGTGGGCGGGCGGTTTTGTGTTGTCGTGCGTGTCTCCGTCCGTGGCGGGCGGTTTGACTCCGACTCGGACGATGGCGGGCGGTATTTTGTATGATTTTTTCGCCGATGGCGGTTTTCAGTTTGTGTACTCATAATGGCGTGGTCGGTGTTCAGGCGGTGTGTGCGGGCGGATTTTTGCCGCTTCCATGCCTGGCGGATTTTTTTACGCCGGGTATCGTAATGTGCCCTTATATACCCATTTATTCTTCCATCGACCTTGAGATATACATATATAAAACATATTTAATTTTCCGAAAAACACAACTTCACTGGTCCTATAACTACCTACTGGCGACCGCCAGTAGGTAATAATATATATACTTAATTATATTCTTTAATAATTATTTTAATAACTTATAAATTGTTAAAAACATTTGATAAATTATAAATACATATATACACATACAACAATAATATAAATAAAAATATATTTAACAAATTAAAAACTTACAATAATTTTTAATCTTTTTAAAATTACTTATATACTACATTAAGTAAAACAATACAGAAAATATTGATAGCGGAGGGAATAAAATTACTATTCCAACTCAAGACAGTGCAACAGTAGGGATAGTGTTGGATAGCGTAGGGGTAAAAATTACTATTCCAACTCCAGTGAGTGTAACAGTAGAGAAAGTGTTGATAGCGTAGGATTACAATTACTATTCCAACTCCAGAGAGTGTAACAGTAGGGAAAATGTTGGATAGCGTAGGGGTTAAAATTACTATTCCCACTCCAGTGAGTGCAAAAGTAGGGAAAGTGTTGGATAGCGTAGGGGTTAAAATTACTATTCCAACTCCAGTGAGTGTAACATTAGGGAAATTGTTGGATAGCGTAGGGGTTAAAATTACTATTCCAACTCCAGTGAGTGTAACATTAGGGAAATTGTTGATAGCGTAGGGGTTAAAATTACTATTCCAACTCCAGTGAGTGTAACATTAGGGAAATTGTTGGATAGCGTAGGGGTTAAAATTACTATTCCCACTCCAGTGAGTGCAACAGTAGGGAAAGTGT
>CAWUFW010034055.1:0-11537 GCA_963921515.1 Calotriton arnoldi
GTAGTTGATTGGTCTACCCTGGCTTTAGGCTGGGAGGGGGTTGTGTTGGACTTGGCCCTTTTTGGCTAAAGTTCCCTAAACGTTTTGCCTTCCCCCTAGACCTCTTTTAGGTCTCGCGCTTAGCGTTGCAGTGCGCAGCACTGCTCGCGCAGCGCGAGACCTCTTGTATGGGCTTCAGAAAGCTAACCACACGCTCGTGCGTGTGGTTTTGCTTTCGCAGGCTGGCATTGGCTGTAGCGTGCTTTTTAAAAAAATAAAACGGCACGCAATTGGGCAAAGGCGGGCGCATGTCCCGCCTTTGCTCCGCCCATTCCCGTCCGTGTCTAGGACGTGCATCAGCGCACGGCACAGACGACAGGCTCCCTCGCCCCCCGCTCCTCTGTGGTGCGCGCGCACCACTGGTTTCGATTCCCGCGTTCGGCTCCTCTGTGGTGCGCACGCACCACAGGTTTCGATTCCGTGCTTGTTGTATTTACATGCAGCTTGACACAGTTGCTGGGCTTTCTGTGACTGTATTTAGTGCACACATACTGCCCCGTTTGTTATTACGTAGCTCACGTGAAGTGCATCTCGTGCACTTTCACCACAGGTGCGAACTTGGTGCCAGTACATACGATTTGTATTTCTCAATTTTCCACAAGCAAAGCTACACGAAGTGAGCAAGGGTTGGTGCCCGCCTGGAGAGTTGCACGAGTGTGAAGGTGCGGTGGCGTTAAGAAAAGGCTACTACGTGTACCTGAAATGGCGCATCTATACGTGATTTATGTGTCGGCTGCCACGTTGGAGTTAGCAGTGAAGGTGTGCCTTTTTAGGTGTGCATATCAGACACGTAGGTTGCAGTTAATGTTTGTCCTGTAACGTGTATTTTTATGACAGCACAGGTGTGCCGGTGCAGATGATGGGCACTTTTTGTCTATGGTCCTGTTTTCTCGCCTCACTTTCTCTTCCATCTCCTGCCCTGTCCCTCCCTCTTTTCTCCCTTGCCTTTTTCATTTCCTAACTCATCACCACTGTATATCGCGTGTTTTTAATGTATTCCCTTATGTAAGAATCACCCCGGAGTAGTCGCCAATGTCCGGGTTGGATGGGGAGGGGCCGGCTGCAGGGACTCTGGGCTCCCCGGTCTTACCACCGCTTCTGGTCCTGCAGAGGGTGGTAGGAGAGGGGAGGGTGAGACGATCAGTGGAGGGGTGGGAGTGACTGGTAAACCTGCAGGAAGTGGTTATTTTCCAGACAGGCCAAAAGAGCCGGGAAACAGCATCTTCCAATTAAAAGTTTACTTAGCAGCAGTTGAGTGTTGTAGTTAGAGTTGAGAGGTTATTGAGAGCCAATGTGATGTTAGATGCTTATTTGCAGCTAGTTGTGGTGACCAATAGAGTTTACAGTTCAGAGGGAACTTAATCATGTCAGTTGTTGATTATTATCATAACTATTGTCTGCTTAAATGGTGATTTCTGTGCAATAATGCAAAGCAGTGTTTTTATATTAAGTGATTTTTGCATGTTTTCTACACCGAAATAAAATTAAAATATACATTTTAAAACATTTCCAAGCTATCAGTGATGTGCAGCCGACTCTGCCCAGCCTTCCTGAATTAGAACCTGCCAATTTCTTTCCTTTCCTGTAACGTTCCCTTTCCCAGCCTTTGAAAGAAACATGCCTGCACATATATCCAACTGGCCTTTCAAAGCGACTGGCCTTGCCCGACGCGTGGCTCCTTTCCAACCTTTCAGTAACACCATTCTCCGTGCAAGCATGGTGACAGACCCTGCCAATGCCCTACTGGCCTTTCAAAGATTCTTGCCTCTGGCGTGACCCGTGGGTAACCCCATGCCAGCCTGTCGGAGAGACAGGTGTTTATAAAAGTCCTGTGACTGACTATCATTTGCAATGCAATAGGTCTCGCATTTATGCGAGTGTAAACTATTGGCATTGTAAATGACAATGCCTTTTATTTATGTTTTAAAAACGAAAACAAAAATAAAAGGCATTGTTATTTACAATGACAAAAGCTCAAATTCGCGTAAATGCGAGACCTATTGCATTGCAAATGCTTGTTCTGACATGGTGTTGCCAACTTAGATGCTTTGGGCACTTTGCCACTGCTGATCAGTGTCAAAGTGCAAGTGCTCCCTGTGTAAAGTGTAAAGGTAATTGGTTGTCCATAATTGGCATGTTTGTCTTACTAGTAAAGTCCCTAGTAAAGTGCACTATGTGTGCCAGGGCTGGTAATACAAATGCTACTAGTGGGCCTGCAGCACTAATTGTGCCACCCACATAAGTAGCCCTGAAAAGAGCTCTCAGGCCTGCCACTGCAGTGCCTCCGCGCAGTTTGTTAAACTGCCTTGTTGTCCTGGCAAGTGCACCCACTTGCCAGGCCTTACCCTTCCCTTTTTATGCACATCAGACACCCCTATGGTAGGCCCAAGGTGCCCCCTGGGCAGGGTGCAGTGTATGTGAAAGGTAGGACATGTACTAAGGTGTGTACCATGTCCTGACAGTGAAAAACTGCCAAATTCGTTTTTCACTGTTGCAAGGCCATCTTGCCCATAGGACAGAATGGGGGAGGCTGTGTAATATGTTTCCAGCCTATCTTCCCATAGGTTTAAGATGGAGAGGTGAAGTTTAGTGTGCCTGAACTCACAATTTAATGACATATCTTTTTGTGAAGGTGGTTTTTGAATTGTGTGTTTAGAAACCACGCTTTTAGAAGTGACTGGTTTTTTTGTTCTAACAATTCCGTGTGTCTCTGCCTGGTTGTGGATTGACTGTCTGGATTTGAATGTGATAGGATCTGGGAAATGTCTTGACCCAGGGGAGGAGTAGGTGAGACAGCCACGGTTGACCTGCATCTGGAGTGTAGGGGGAGGAGTAGCCCCTGGAGGTGAAGAGGCCTGGGCTGCTGCCATAAAACAATGGCTCCATCTCCTGCTGAGTGATTGAAGATCCAGACCCCAACTATCAAAGGAAGAAGGTGTCACTGGCAGGGAGACACCCAGAACTGGTTTGGACAGGGGTCAGTGCCCCCTGAACACAAAGACTTCAAAGACATTTAGGGGTATAACTATGAGAGCTGAAACCCCTGAACGTTGGACTGATCAAGACTGAAAAGGATTGAAACTACTTCGCGGTCAAGAGGAACCTCTTCCAAGGAAGAACAGCTGACGAGACTGAAGAGAAGGACTGACCCTTGCTGTGTGTTCTGGGGCTGGCCTGCAGTTTGCTGATTTAACTAAGGAGAGGCTAAGGGACTTTGCTGTGTGCTGTGTCCCCCTGCTTGAAAGGACTTTGCTGTGTGCTGTGTCCCGAAGTAACGTGTCTCCAAGGGCCCGAAGAGAGCTGGCTCCCTGTTGTGGAAACTCAGGAACATAAAAGTTTCCAAGTGTGTCTCAGCGACGCTGTGTGCGTGTGCTTTTTGCAGCCTGAGACCTTCGTAAGAACTGCCCTGTGATCGTGTGCACCCGGAGTCCAAGTGAGTCTCAGCGACGCTGTGTGCGTGTGCTTCGTGCAGCCTGAGACCTTTGTGAGGATTGCCCTGTGATCGTGTGCACCCGGAGCTCAAGTGTGTCTCAGCGACGCTGTGTGCGTGTGCTTTTTGCAGCCTGAGACCTTCGTAAGAACTGCCCTGTGATCGTGTGCACCCGGAGTCCAAGTGAGTCTCAGCGACGCTGTATGCGCGTGCTTCGTGCAGCCTGAGACCTTCGAGAGGATTGCCCTGTGATCGTGTGCACCCGGAGCTCAAGTGAGTGTTAGCGACGCTGTGTGCGTGTGCCCTGTTGCAGCCTGAGACCTTCGTGAGAAATTGCCCCATGACTGTGTGTCCCGGAGCAGTCTTGTTGTCTGCTTCGATCGACAGCGTGACCAGAACTGCTGCGATCGTCATTGCCGTCGGCCCGGACTGGCATCCCCAGAGGAGCTGTGAGAATTCACCGCCGCCGGCCTGAGCCTGCCTTTGCCAAGGAGAGACCTCGAACCATCACCGTCGGGGGTCCGAGTTCCACTGCCCAAGATCAACGAAGTCGCACCGGAGGCCCAAGCCACGAGGAGAGGAGAGTGAGATCGCACCCCGCAGGTAACGCTCAGCGAGCGTGCATGTGTCGCCGCCTGGGGCGGGGTGCGGGCTCCGAGAGAAACGCTCTCGGCCTTTCCCATTTTGCAGCGCGAGCCTCCGCTCAAGTCTGTATCGCGGCCCGTACTTGCCGAGGCGTGGCAGTACCAGGGCCGGAGTGTGTAGCTGCCCTTTGTTTTCCATCATAACAGTGTTGATGGCATATTTTGGCAGTAGCTGACCGCGAGTCAGTAAGAGTGGCATAGAGAGCGTCCGGAGCACCGCGATCGGTGCCGAAGTACATTATTTTTTCATTACGAACTGCCTGATTGTTGCATTACGAATTGCATTATTTTTGCATTGCAAACTGCCTGATTGTTGCATTACGAATTGCATTATTTTTGCATTACGAACTGCCTGATTGTTGCATTACGAATTGCATTATTTTTGCATTACGAACTGCCTGATTGTTGCATTACGAATTGCATTATTTTTGCATAACGAACTGCCTGATTGTTGCATTACAAATTGCATTATTTTTACATTACGAAGTGCCTGATTCTTGCATTACGAACTGCATAGCATTGCATTAGGACTGCATTGGATCATCGAGAATTGCTCATTAATACTGCAAGAACCTACAAGTGCTTGCTGGCCTAATAACCGGCAAGGTGAAATACTACAAATACGCATATGTTGGATTTTTATCGTGTGGTCTCATCGTATATCTTAAACATATAATTGTTTTTTTATGAAACTCGTGTGGAGTCCATTTGTGGTGTTATCCCTATGTTACTGAGAGCGTGGTTGCAAATACTTTACACATTTGCCTTGGAGATATGCCTGGGTGCTCGTGCCAAGCTACCGAGGGAGTGAGCATGGGCTATCTGAGAAGGTGTCCTTCCTTTCCCTGACTTAGAAGCAAGGGTCCCTATTTGGACTAAGGTACCTACCTCAGCCAACTAGAGACCCCCAGTTCTAACAGGAAGGGACTCCAAATATTCTTCAAACCCCCCACCCCCATTTCTAATAATCGCATTGTGGATAATTTTACACATTAGTAAGGCCTGCCTGACCAGAATAGTATTTTGGCAATCATGACTTTCGTTGCATTTTTAAAACGGTAACAAAACTTAACTGCAATGTTTAAATAAGTTTAATAGAATAATTGTGAAAAATGATTGGGGGTGGGGGTCCGGCGATTTTTTTTTCTATTGGGGGGAGGGCACGGCATTAAAAAGTTTGAAGACCACTGGTCTAAGGTGTTAAATTGGTCAGGGAAATGCCCAATGACGGTTTAGATGACCACAGTGCCTGTGGTGGGTCAGCACAGTTGAAGCACAGACACACAGCTGTACACATTGGGGGTCTCGAACTTTGGCGCATTGCCCACGCCGATCCCGTTCATTACCATAGTGATGTGCATGCATGGTCATTACTGTGCACAAGACCCTGTATGTTGGGAATCTTTCAAGAGATGTGACGGAAGCTCTGATTCTCCAACTTTTCAGTCAGATGGGGCCATGCAAAATCTGCCAAATGATCGTGGACGTACGCACTTTTGTAATTTTTATTGCCTAATTTCTTTATCTGAATGCAATATTCTTAAGCGAAAGCGTGCCTTTGAGGCGCATCACACCACTACTAGTGCTGTTCATGCCTGCTCTGCAGTTGTGATAGTCTACATAATACTGGATCTTGTGTCCCAACACAGCAATTAAAGTCGTTTGGTCTTCTGTTAGCACTCAAACTGAATTTAAACTCTGTGGTTGAAATCATTGCCATGCATGTTTGATTGCACCGTCCTTTTGAAAGGATTGTTTGCTCCTGCCACTGGTTGTTTCTCAATTATATCATTTCTTATGCAGATAGACTATTGTGTTTGATAAAATACGTGTTCTATATTAGGAAAGACGATATATTATCAGTTTATGACAACCTTGCTGTTGTTGTTATTGTTTGTCTTAATTGTCTAGAATGATGTTAGAGTGAATGCAGGCATGATTGAAGTATGTATGTGAATTATTTATATTAATATTTATTGTATCACTTTAATAAAACATTTGTACTTGTCTATAATATGGTGTTCATGTCCCTATATGGTCAGCTATGTCATATTGTGTATTTTGAACATATTTGAGCTGCCCTAGGTGTTTACAATTTCAATACCATCCTTTTGCAGTACATGGATGGAGCATCCAAGCCATTCCAGGTAGCGCCTAGAGCTAGAGGTTTGGATACTGAAAGTTTGCATCTAGCCTTGTCACTTTTGTACTGTAATTCTGTTTGATAAAAAAATGAGACGCAGATGACTTGGAGTGAACGTCACATAGAGTGCTCCTCTCCTGTCATATGCAACAGCTTGACATCATGTCTCGTGTTGGCGTCAAGACCAAACTAAATTCCGTGGAAATGTGGCACAATACTGCTTAACATTTCATTTGGGCTTCAGATGGGTGAATTCTCCTGAGGCGATGTGTGATGCCATGCCAAGTGCCTTCACTGTGAAAATAAAATGTAAACATTAAATCATACAGTGTAGCAATAGTCATCCTAAAATGGAGAAGACAAATATTGAAGTGGAGAAGTAAAGTTGCACATAAACCAGATCATGAAACGTCGCTAGAAACAAACTTAACATTTGTTCATGACCGAATATACCCTATCAGCTGCTGCATGCATTATTGTTATATCCTGGAATCTTTCTATTCCTCCTTCTATGGGGTTGGAATCTGTATTTTTCAAGGTTGTGTGACTATCTGAGGCCGTAAGCAGTCACTTCACACAATGCTGGTGAAACAACCACTGTCCTTTACCACTTGTTTCCTAGGGACACAATGGTTTGTTTCAGTTGGGGAGCCAGTTTATTTCTTATCTCTTTAGGCACTTGTTGTTCATTGTATCAAGGACAATCAGTCCAAGCTTTTCTTAGGGACCTGAGGATAAAAAGTCTTGATTTAGTATAACAGTAAATTACACCCCACATCAGTAGCTAGTCAGTGCTTTGCTTTTATAAAAGGAAGGGGCTTTATTAAATAGTAGGCATAATAATATTATAGTTAGTAAAAAATCATGGAACAGATTAGAAAAGTGATACCAAAATGACAAACATCCAGTAGGGGGAGCTGGAGATATCGGGTTTTTAATGTTTTAAGTAAATATAGAACCAAGAAGCACTCTACTACTCTCTCCAATGCACTACCCTATTTCTCACAATATACCTCTCTCAATATATCCGCTACCTCCACTTTCTGACTCCTCCCAAACCCCATTCTACTACTATAAACCCCCAAATAACCCTTTCTATAACGTTCCCTCCTCTACCCCTCCTTGCATCATCTCCAACCTCCTTTACTATTCAGATCTCACAAGCAAGCCTTTCTAAACCCTTCCCTCTGACTCTTCCCCCTCCTCCTCCCCTTTACTCATCCCATACCTCCTCCTACTGCTATGATCCCCCCCAAAAACACTTTCTAGACCCTTCCCTCTTCTATCCCTCCACTATCCTTTTTCAATCCAAATAACAAACTCACAAGTCCACCACTCAAATTAATTTCATATCTCCCTATACTAATTCACCACTTATCCTCTTTGGGTTCCGGAGTAGCGTGCTACTTGACGAAAAGCACTTCGATGCCTCGTCAGGGGTAGTAAGCGCTATACAAATACAATTACAATTACACCGCTTACGTTGTGTCGGGTGGCAAACTACCCTGATTAAGCACAGAAACCCTGGGAAAAGGAATAAGCAAACGACATTTGGGGACTGGTCAAGCAAAGGCAAAATCTCCAAAATAGTAAAGATGGAATCACCAGGAAGCACACTTATAAAGCTATGAATAGTAATCTACACAGGTTACCAGATGGTAATTACACAATTGTTGAAAAAATGAATGGGAGATAATATCTTGTACTTACCAACACATTTACATGACAGGCCCACCAAAAACTGATCACTGTCATCTACTCAGAATGCACCAACGCCTTGAATCGCAGAACAACAGGTTGACACAAACACCTTAAAAATTTTAATCATGCTAAAAGCACATTAAACAACCCACCTACCTAAAATGTGATCTCCAATGATAAACCAACAGGCACACACAGATTCAAGATCTGAACATATCAAATAGCATAATAGATTTCTTCCAACAACGCATAACCTTTCTATTACACTTCCTATATTGCAATCATCACATACGTGTGTGTGTGTCTGTGTGCGTGTGTCTGTTTGTGTGTTTGTTAAGGAACTGTCTTGCTAATCTAAATGATTTCACTTTCTTTGGCTTGCTATGAAACTTGCACAGTTTTCCACTTTGGCTGCGTCTATTGCCCAGGGCCGGACTGGCTGTAGCGGGCACCTGGTGTTTTCCCAGTGGGCCAGCAGGGTTGGGGCCGGTTTTTGAGTGTTGGGGGCCGGTTTTGTTACTCGGGGACAGTTTTGCAGCAGTGCTGCAATCTTGGCCCCCTGTAACAAAAGCAGCAGCAGTGCTTCTCACTAGCACTCCCTCTCCTCCTCCCCATCCCCCTCCCCGCCGCCGGACCAGGCCACCTGAATTGCCAGTGCTGATTTGTGTGCCCAGTCCAACCCTGCTATTACCCTGATCTCTTCTCTCATTCGCGTAGCTAAAACTGCTGGTTTGCTTTTTCATTCTGCATCATATATATTAAGACATCATACTCGATCCCTGTCTAGCCCCCCACCCCCTCTAAGTGATACCCACTTGGGGGCAATACCACCTATTGTGCTGAGTCCTCATTCCTGCCAACCCAACTTGACATTAAGCCGCGGATTTCTGAGAATTCTGTACCCTCCATAAGTGTTCTTGTTACATTTTTCTACTATGTCCTACTTCAAGACCTAGGGGCCGATTCCGATCTCGGTCGGAGGCGCACTCAATACCATTCGGTCGGGAAAAAGCCATGCGAAAGCCAGTTTCCCGACCGATCCGTACAGCACACCGAACAAGCAAGTACGATGCGCACAACAGCAAAAATTCCGGCCGAGCCGTACTCACCCAAACCAGGTCCTGTTCTCCGACCGAGGCGAATCCGGAAATGCCGAATCGAGTCGCACGGAAGGGAAAATGCAGCCCCGTCCGGCCGGACAAGTACGATGCGCTTCCCGTACGCGCCCGAACCCGTCGCTACGCACGGCACGTCAAAGCATCCGGGAGAGGCGCACATAAGCTCCGAATCGCGCCACAACACGATCCACGGCTACGAGACGAACCACGGCACCGACGAGGACGACGCGAAGCGACGAGGACGAAGCGAAGCGACGAGGACGACGCGAAGCAACGAGAAGGACGAACGACACGAACCAACCATGAATCCCTTCGTCCCGATCATACCAATATTCTACATCTACTACCGGAACAGGCACGGACGCGTACGGCGCAGAAGGTAAGTCAGACACCAACCACAAAACACATACAACACGTACACGACACATCACACACATACACGGGGAATCTGAATATACTTACACCAGCAACAGCAGCACCATAGGGGCGGGATGCCCATCACCAATGCCACATATGCACACAGGGGCCTGAATGCGCGCCACCACCCCAACCCAGGGGGCTGGATGCCTACCACTACTACCACCCTTACCAGGGGGGCAGGATGCCTACCACTACTACCACCCTTAGCCAGGGGGCTGGATGCCCACCACTACTACCACCCTCACCCACGGGGGGCAGGATGCCTACCACTACTACCACCCTTAGCCAGGGGGCAGGATGCCCACCACTACTACCACCCTCACCCAGGGGGGCAGGATGCCTACCACTACTACCACCCTTAGCCAGGGGGGCTGGATGCCCACCACTACTACCACCCTCACCCACGGGGGCAGGATGCCTACCACTACTACCACCCTTAGCCAGGGGGCAGGATGCCTACCACTACTACCACCCTTAGCCAGGGGGCAGGATGCCCACCACTACTACCACCCTTAGCCAGGGGGCAGGATGCCCACCACTACTACCACCCTCACCCACGGGGGCAGGATGCCTACCACTACTACCACCCTTAGCCAGGGGGCAGGATGCCCACCACTACTACCACCCTTAGCCAGGGGGCAGGATGCCCACCACTACTACCACCCTCACCCACGGGGGCAGGATGCCTACCACTACTACCACCCTCACCCAGGGGGGCAGGATGCCTACCACTACTACCACCCTTAGCCAGGGGGCAGGATGCCCACCACTACTACCACCCTCACCCACGGGGGCAGGATGCCTACCACTACTACCACCCTCACCCAGGGGGGCAGGATGCCTACCACTACTACCACCCTTAGCCAGGGGGGCTGGATGCCCACCACTACTACCACCCTCACCCACGGGGGCAGGATGCCTACCACTACTACCACCCTTAGCCAGGGGGCAGGATGCCTACCACTACTACCACCCTTAGCCAGGGGGCAGGATGCCCACCACTACTACCACCCTTAGCCAGGGGGCAGGATGCCCACCACTACTACCACCCTCACCCACGGGGGCAGGATGCCTACCACTACTACCACCCTTAGCCAGGGGGCAGGATGCCCACCACTACTACCACCCTTAGCCAGGGGGCAGGATGCCCACCACTACTACCACCCTCACCCACGGGGGCAGGATGCCTACCACTACTACCACCCTCACCCACGGGGGGCAGGATGCCTACCACTACTACCACCCTTAGCCAGGGGGCAGGATGCCTACCACTACTACCACCCTTAGCCAGGGGGCAGGATGCCCACCACTACTACCACCCTTAGCCAGGGGGCAGGATGCCCACCACTACTACCACCCTCACCCACGGGGGGCAGGATGCCTACCACTACTACCACCCTTAGCCAGGGGGCAGGATGCCTACCACTACTACCACCCTCACCCAGGGGGCTGGATGCCTACCACTACTACCACCCCCACTCATAGGATGGACAATGCATGACACAACAAGCACACCACAACCTAGGGAATGCAAGATTAAGACATCCCCCACCACCATGACAAGCGTGTGTAGGCTGTGTCAAATGCCTACAACACCGAACATGACTTTCAACATACAATGTGACCCCCTAGCACATGTGCCACACATATATGTGTGTGGCACCCACAATGCAAGCAGCCCATGACCATTGTGGCAATGGGGCCTAAACCCCCATCATCACAGTGACCAAAAGGTAAGTGTGGGGTCCATAGCTGAAGCACATTTTGACCATTGTGGCAATGGGGTCTAAACCCCCATCATCACAGTGACCAAAAGGCAAGTGTGGGGTCCATAGCTGAAGCACATTTTGACCATTGTGGCAATGGGGTCTAAACCCCCATCATCACAGTGACCAAAAGGCAAGTGTGGGGTCCATAGCTGAAGCACATTTTGACCATTGTGGCAATGGGGTCTACACCCTCATCATCACAGTGACCAAAAGGTAATTGTTGACAAAGAAAGAGCTGCAACTGCCAAACTGCATGGATCATTCCTGGTCACA
>CAWUFW010034056.1:0-11533 GCA_963921515.1 Calotriton arnoldi
CCACAATGGTCAAAATGTGCTTCAGCTATGGACCCCACACTTGCCTTTTGGTCACTGTGATGATGGGGGTTTAGACCCCATTGCCACAATGGTCAAAATGTGCTTCAGCTATGGACCCCACACTTACCTTTTGGTCACTGTGATGATGGGGGTTTAGGCCCCATTGCCACAATGGTCATGGGCTGCTTGCATTGTGGGTGCCACACACATATATGTGTGGCACATGTGCTAGGGGGTCACATTGTATGTTCAAAGTCATGTTCGTGTTGTAGGCATTTGACACAGCCTACACACGCTTGTCATGGTGGTGGGGGATGTCTTTATCTTGCATTCCCTAGGTTGTGGTGTGCTGGTTGTGTCATGCATTGTCCATCCTATGAGTGGGGGTGGTAGTAGTGGTAGGCATCCTGCCCCCCTGGGTGAGGGTGGTAGTGGTGGTAGGCATCCAGTCCCCCTGGGTGAGGGTGGTAGTAGTGGTAGGCATCCAGCCCCCTGGCTAAGGGTGGTAGTAGTGGTAGGCATCCAGCCCCCTGGGTGAGGGTGGTAGTAGTGGTAGGCATCCAGCCCCCCTGGGTGAGGGTGGTAGTGGTGGTAGGCATCCAGCCCCCCTGGGTGAGGGTGGTAGTGGTGGTAGGCATCCAGCCCCCTGGGTGAGGGTGGTAGTAGTGGTAGGCATCCAGCCCCCCTGGGTGAGGGTGGTAGTAGTGGTAGGCATCCAGCCCCCTGGCTAAGGGTGGTAGTAGTGGTAGGCATCCAGCCCCCCTGGGTGAGGGTGGTAGTAGTGGTAGGCATCCAGCCCCCTGGGTGAGGGTGGTAGTGGTGGTAGGCATCCAGCCCCCCTGGGTGAGGGTGGTAGTAGTGGTAGGCATCCAGCCCCCTGGCTAAGGGTGGTAGTAGTGGTAGGCATCCAGCCCCCTGGGTGAGGGTGGTAGTAGTGATAGGCATCCAGCCCCCCTGGGTGAGGGTGGTAGTAGTGGTAGGCATCCTGCCCCCCTGGGTGAGGGTGGTAGTAGTGGTAGGCATCCAGCCCCCTGGGTGAGGGTGGTAGTAGTGGTAGGCATCCAGCCCCCTGGGTGAGGGTGGTAGTAGTGGTAGGCATCCAGCCCCCCTGGCTAAGGGTGGTAGTAGTGGTAGGCATCCAGCCCCCTGGGTGAGGGTGGTAGTAGTGGTAGGTATCCTGCCCCCCATGGGTGAGGGTGGTAGTGGTGGTAGGCATCCAGCCCCCCTGGGTGAGGGTGGTAGTAGTGGTAGGCATCCAGCCCCCTGGCTAAGGGTGGTAGTAGTGGTAGGCATCCAGCCCCCCTGGGTGAGGGTGCTAGTAGTGGTAGAGCATCCAGCCCCCTGGCTAAGGGTGGTAGTAGTGGTAGGCATCCAGCCCCCCTGGCTAAGGGTGGTAGTAGTGGTAGGCATCCAGCCCCCTGGCTAAGGGTGGTAGTAGTGGTAGGCATCCAGCCCCCTGGCTAAGGGTGGTAGTAGTGGTAGGCATCCAGCCCCCCTGGGTGAGGGTGGTAGTAGTGGTAGGCATCCTGTCCCCCTGGGTGAGGGTGGTAGTGGTGGTAGGCATCCAGCCCCCCCTGGGTGAGGGTGGTAGTAGTGGTAGGCATCCAGCCCCCCCTGGGTGAGGGTGGTAGTGGTGGTAGGCATCCAGCCCCCCCTGGGTGAGGGTGGTAGTAGTGGTAGGCATCCAGCCCCCCCTGGCTAAGGGTGGTAGTAGTGGTAGGCATCCAGCCCCCCCTGGGTGAGGGTGGTAGTAGTGGTAGGCATCCAGCCCCCCCTGGGTGAGGGTGGTAGTAGTGGTAGGCATCCTGCCCCCACTAGGTGAGGGTGGTAGTGGTGGTAGGCATCCAGCCCCCTGGGTGAGGGTGCTAGTAGTGGTAGGCATCCAGCCCCCTGGCTAAGGGTGGTAGTAGTGGTAGGCATCCAGCCCCCCTGGGTGAGGGTGGTAGTAGTGGTAGGCATCCAGCCCCCTGGGTGAGGGTGGTAGTAGTGGTAGGCATCCTGCCCCCCTGGGTGAGGGTGGTAGTGGTGGTAGGCATCCAGCCCCCCTGGGTGAGGGTGCTAGTAGTGGTAGGCATCCAGCCCCCCCTGGGTGAGGGTGCTAGTAGTGGTAGGCATTCAGCCCCCTGGGTGAGGGTGGTAGTAGTGGTAGGCATCCTTCCCCCCTGGGTGAGGGTGGTAGTGGTGGTAGGCATCCAGCCCCCCTGGGTGAGGGTGGTAGTAGTGGTAGGCATCCAGCCCCCCTGGCTAAGGGTGGTAGTAGTGGTAGGCATCCAGCCCCCCTGGGTGAGGGTGGTAGTAGTGGTAGGCATCCAGCCCCCTGGGTGAGGGTGGTAGTAGTGGTAGGCATCCTGCCCCCCTGGGTGAGGGTGGTAGTGGTGGTAGGCATCCAGCCCCCTGGGTGAGGGTGCTAGTAGTGGTAGGCATCCAGCCCCCTGGCTAAGGGTGGTAGTAGTGGTAGGCATCCAGCCCCCCTGGGTGAGGGTGGTAGTAGTGGTAGGCATCCAGCCCCCCTGGGTGAGGGTGGTAGTAGTGGTAGGCATCCTGCCCCCCTGGGTGAGGGTGGTAGTGGTGGTAGGCATCCAGCCCCCTGGGTGAGGGTGCTAGTAGTGGTAGGCATCCAGCCCCCTGGGTGAGGGTGCTAGTAGTGGTAGGCATCCAGCCCCCTGGGTGAGGATGCTAGTAGTGGTAGGCATCCAGCCCCCCTGGCTAAGGGTGGTAGTAGTGGTAGGCATCCAGCCCCCCTGGCTAAGGGTGGTAGTAGTGGTAGGCATCCAGCCCCCCTGGCTAAGGGTGGTAGTAGTGGTAGGCATCCAGCCCCCCTGGGTGAGGGTGGTAGTAGTGGTAGGCATCCAGCCCCCTGGGTGAGGGTGGTAGTAGTGGTAGGCATCCTGCCCCCCTGGGTGAGGTGGTAGTGGTGGTAGGCATCCAGCCCCCTGGGTGAGGGTGCTAGTAGTGGTAGGCATCCAGCCCCCCTGGGTAGGGGTGGTGGTACGCATTCAGGCCCCTGTGTGCATATGTGGCAATGGTGATGGGCATCTCGCCCCTATGGTGCTGCTGTTGCTGGTGTAAGTATATTCAGCATCCCCGTGTGTGTGTGTGATGTGTCGTGTACGTGTTGTATGTGTTTTGTGGTTGGTGTCTGACTTACCTTCTGCGCCGTACACGTCCGTGCCTGTTCCGGTAGTAAATGTAGAATATTGGTATGATCGGGACGAAGGGATTCATGGTTGGTTCGTGTCGTTCGTCCTTCTCGTTGCTTCGCGTCGTCCTCGTCGCTTCACCTCGTCCTCGTCGCTCCGCGTCATCCTCGTCGGTGCCGTGTTCTGCCTCGGGAGCCGTGGATCGTGTTGTGGCGCGAATCGGAGCTTATGTGCGCCTCTCCCGGATGCTTTGACGTGCCGTGCGTAGCGACGGGTTCGGAGCGTACGGAAAGCGCATCGTACTTGTCCGGCCGGACGGGGCTGCATTTTCCCTTCTGTGCGACTCGATTCGGCGTTTCCGGATTCGCCTCGGTCGGAGAACAGGACCTGGTTTGGGTGAGTACGGCTCGGCCGGATTTTTTGCTGTTGTGCGCATCGTACTAGCTCGTTCGGTGTATCTGTACGGATCGGTCGGGAAACAGGCTTGCATGGCTTTTTCCCGACCGAATGGTATTGAGTGCGCCTCCGACCGAGATCGGAATCGGCCCCATAGTGTTGGGGGTCCCACAGACCAAATTACAATGTGACCACCACTGTGGCGGTCGCATTGAACATCTTTTCCATTGCGGCGGGTGCTGCTGGCTGCAGGACCCGCTGCAATGGAAAAAATGCAGGTTTTGCATTTCCCTGCACTACGTGGCAGGCACCATGTGGTGCCTGCCACATGGTGCAGGGATGGTGCCCCCCCAAGTGCAAAACCAAAGTGCCCGGGGGAAATGGGGGCACGCTACAGGGCCCCAAAATCCATCCCCGGCAGCCTTTCCATGGCGGATGAACCGCTATGGAAAGGCTGGCGGGGATGGACCATCATAATATGACCAGCGGTGCCTGACAGGCACCGCCGCCAATCTGGGCAATGCGGCTGCTCCGACAGGTGGTCAGAAAAGGACCGCCTGTCAGAACCATGGCGGTCGGTCTAACCGACCGCCATGTGCCATGTTTCCGCCCGTCATAGTAATCTGGCAGGTGTAAAATCGCAGTGCGATGGCGGTGAATCTGCCACCGGCAACCTGCCGGTGGCGGGTTCACCACCATCGTAATCAGCCTCTTAATAATCGAAGTAATAAAATTAACTAAAACTATAACATTTTCTTTTATGTTTCACAGATTACACTTCACTAAAACTCCACCTAAAGAACTCAAAACAAGGAGTAACTTCGAAAACAAGAACAAAATCTACATTAAAGAAAAATATAAAATTAAGTAAGTATATAAATGAATCAACAAATAAAGCAAACTAATAAAAAATGATAAAATAAATTAAAAACCAAATATAACTAACAAATACTTTTCTCTTCACAGCTTCTACAAACTTCAACATAGAACAACATCAATGAAATAAACTTTATCAACTAAAACTAGTAAGTATTTTTTTCTCAACTAAATAAAAATAGAAACTAAATAAACGAAATAATAAAATTAAATGTAACACTTTAATAAAAATAACATTTTGCTTTTAAACCAACAGAAAAGATAATAGTGAATAAACCACAACCATCGATAAAATATCCATCAAGAAAATTAAAGCAAGACACATGTAAGTTTATTTTCAAATATAGTAATTATACAAACATGTTTACTGTTCAAAATCGTATAATTAATAAATATTATATATATATATATATATCGAAACAGCAAAGCAATCTCCTCGAAAATCATCCGATGATGAGAGAGAGACACGGACTCCAGAATGAGTGGCAATTTTCAGGTCTTTATTGATGAAGCCAAAATACGACGCGTTTCGGACAACACAGTGTCCTTGTTCACATACATATACATATTTTCACAGATAGATAAAAATTGGCAGAAGGAGCAAAATTCATAACTTCACAAAAGGAAAAACTACTTCCGTGCTACATGGACTACACTTATACGCAAGAAAAAGTAACTGGAAACAAAACCCATTGGAAATGTAGGATATATTACTCCAATTCTTGCTATGGGAGAGCCACTACAGTAAAAACAAATATAGTTAATGTCAGAGAACACAACCATCCCCCCAATGTGACTGAAATCGAGGTCAGAAATGCTGTAGAAACTTTCAGAGAAGCAAGTACCAGCTCCCAACAGACCAGTACCCAAATACTAAAAAAACGTGTTAACTAGGGTTCCTGAACATGTCACATGACAACTACCATCCATCCCCACTCTAAAAAGATTAATTGCCAGAACTAAAAGAGCTACAGCTCAAACACCACCCACCCCCCCAAACTTTTGCAGAAATAAAAATGTTACCGGAATACACCATCACCCACAAAGATGAAAAATTCCATCTTCATGATAATAACAGTCATGAAAAACGAATTAACATCTTTGCCAATAACAACAACTTACAAAAACTTAAAAACGGCGAAACGTGGATGATGGATGGCACATTCAAAGTTTTCCCCAAGGCATTTTTTACAAACTATATACCATCGAGCGAATATGAAGACACTAACATCCCCTTCATATACGCACTACTCCCTAATAAACAAAACACCATCTGCATAGAGCTCCTTACAATACTAAAACAATACACAGACAACTACTTTCCACAAAAAATAATCATTGACTTTGAACAAGCAATGATTCAGTCAATTTTAAAAATATACCCACACACTGCAATACAAGGTTACTATTACCACTTCAACCAAACTATCTGGAGACACCTACAAAAATCTACTCCAAGTATAGATTACGCCACCAATAGCAACTTTGCCTACCAAATAAAAAGATTAATTGCCCTGGCCTATGTACCAACAACTGAAGTAGCCAAACATTATAATATACTTCTTGAAAGCCCTTTTTATCAAGCAAACAAAACTAGACTAACTCCCTTCCTAGACTACTTTGAAGACACTTGGCTGGGAAGGCTACTTAGATCGGGGCACCGTAGACAACCAAAGTTCCAAATCCCCTGGTAGAACGTCTACGACAGCACTCTAGCTCTAAAAGCTAAAACTAACAACGCGGTGGAAGGATGGCATAATGCCTTCCAAGCCACAATAGGAAGAGGACAACCAACCCTACACAAACTAATAGAAGCTATCAAAAAAGAACAGAGCTATCAAGAGCTAAGACTAGAGCAATCCCTAACTAAAATCGGCCCTAAACTCAGTAAACAAGCAAAAACAATGGCGGTGATAACGATGGTGGATGGACTTCAGTCCGTCCGCCATCGTGTTGGGGAGTGGGACAGGCTGCCTACAAGGCAGCGGTCCCACCGGGGGTATTACGATACCACTGCCACCGTGGCCGTCGCATCTACTATCTTTAACATTGCGGCGGGTGTTGCTAGTTGCAGCATGTAGGAGAGTAGGATCTGCTTCACATGGGTACCCCCACTTTTTGCTGATGCTTCACTGTTTTTCGACATTAGTCTGGCTGGGGCCCTGCTAATCAGAACCCCAGCCAAGCTGCTTCCTCTCTAAAATGGTTTCCATGTGCCTTAGGCACATCACTGATTGGGATCTGGAGTGCCCTTATAAGTCCCTAGTATATGGTATACTATGTACCAAGGGCATAGGTACCTCAGAGGCCTGCCAGGGGCTGCAGCATGTATTATGCCACCCCTGGAAGGCCATCCAAACTGACACCACAGGTCTGCTACTGCAGCCTGGGTAAGGTGGTGCATGCACCCCTTACTGTGTTATAGGTTACCTATATCACGAAATACATACACACATATAAACCTATAAGTCACTCCTAAAGCAGGCCTTATCAATCCTAAAGGCAGAGTGCGTGGTTCCTATGTGAGAGGGTGCCCCTACATGAGCAGGGCCCCTCTGCAGCGTTCGGAGACCATCTCTGATGCTGTTTGTAGTGCAGCCTGACCATATACTCTTAAGCGCATTATATCCTCGCGGTAAAATGCTAACTTTGGAATGGCTGCACCTAAACATGTCGTGTTTGGTGTCAAACATCTTGGAATACTACCCCCCTGCCAATCCTGTCGGCAGGGGTAGCATTCCACCCTTCTAGAGGGAAAGACATGTTAACTCTAACTAGTCCGGTAACTTCTTTCCAGAGCCCTGGCATCACAAAATGGATGCTGCTGCCACAGACACGAGTCTGGCCTCCTGCTGCTGGACGAAACTCCGGCAGGGGAGGCCTGGACAATAGGTTTCCTGTCCCAGGGAGGTGTGACCACCTCCCCAGACAGGATAATGTGTATTGGGGCTGGGCGGGAGCACTTTCGGGTGCTTTGAAGTCCTGCACTGGGGGCACATTTGGTGTCCCTAGTGCATACCCCAGTTCAAACCGGATCAGGGGCTTGCAGCCCCTGCTTTGGCGCGAACTGGACAAAGGGAAAGGGGTGTAGCCACCCCTCTGCCCTGACCCACCCATAGGTGGGGCCACAGAGTAGTCCAACCCCTATTTTTAGAATAAAGGTAGGAACCCAGTCCTTAGGACTTTAGATTATACCTGGACGAAACTCTGAAACTGAATCCTGGACCTTCGACGCTCTACGACAAGATTAGAGGACTGAAGAATCTCCCTTGGGGTCAAGGAGTGACTCCCCTGCTTGGCAGGCACCAAAGAAGCATCTGTCCGGTTCACATTTCTGAAGCTCCTGTCGGACGCCTGAAGTCATCGCATCACCAGAGGTAGATTCTCAGACTTCCCGAGGCTACCCTGAGTCCTCAGCAAAGCTGAGGCCCGTGGCTATCGTGGGTAACTTGAGACCGTGACCCCTGGACACCGACCACATTTGCAAGTGCACCATCTTCTGGGTCTCCCAAGAAGTCATGCTTTGGGCTCCGAGTAGCCCTAGCCTCCATCACCACCTGCACCGAAGATCACTGGCCCCCACTCCACGAGTGTCCTGTAAGCCAGCTCCACGTGCGGTGTCACGAGGCTCCTTCGCGGTCGCTAGCCCATTGGCTAGTAGCCCTTAACGAAGGCCAATCCTTTTCTTACTTGGCATCCTGGTTGCTCCAGGCCTGCCCTCACTTACCCTTGCTGGGTGAGTTCCACAGACCTTGCTGGTCTGCACCATCGACGATCTACATCTTCCTCGAGACTTGCCGTTGCCAAGGCTTGTTGGGTCCAATCCGGTCGCCGACACCTCAGCACTCGACAGACATCGTGTACCAGCCCGAATCCTGCTCCTGGTCACCGACAACGCCTCCTCGACCTCGTGGCTGAAGAGTCAAGACGACCGTCAATGCACCTGAAGCACTCGACATCGGTGGGCATCTGTCCATCGCCTTCCTGGTCACTGGCTAGTGACCCAGACTCTGTCCCCTCTGCTTTCAGGTTCTTCAGAACTCCGATCCACTCTTGGATCCACCCGGACACTTTTCTCTTGGCCGCCAGCAGCACTTTGCAGCAGATCGCCATTCGAATCGACTACGAAACCCGACCCCGAAAGGCACCTATGCACCCGGCTTCCCTGGGTGAGGTAACACGAGTACTCCGGTGCTCCCGTGGGTAGAGACTCTTCAAAGTCCTAGATCTCAAAGGGTTTTGTCCTAGTCCTCTTTTAAGTGTCCCTTTTCTATAATTTCCCGATCCCGACTTTCTCCATAGAAGTCAACGGCGTATCGCGGTTGTGTATTTACACTGCACGCGTCTCCCGTAGGTCCCCTGTGTCACTACCTTGGGTGGTTCCTTGTGGTCCAAGCACTTCTAGAGGCTCTAGGCCTAGTGTCTAGTTCAGTCGTGGTTCGCATACCACTTTATTGGTATATGGTTTGGTACGCCCCTGGGGCCCAAACGTGTATTTGTGCTATTACTGTGAATTAATAACTTATAACTTATGTACTTCGAACTCTAGCCTCATAAAGAGACTAGAGGGGTGTGTTTAGCAATAAATACATATATTTTGAATATATACCTGGTGTGGTGCTCTTTCATTTGGTCACTCAAGAGATTATAGACTGGTAAAACAAGCTGCTTTACATTCCTTCAAGACTTAGCCTGAAGGCTGCTCTCCATAGCTACCACTAGGATAGCTTTCAATAAGGTTGTCTTTAACCTATCTCCAATAAGGGGTTGTTTGGACTGGTGCAAGGTGCCCACTATAATTAGTGGACAGCATGTGCCAGGCCAACTTCTCACATTGGTGGCAGCGGTGGGATTCCAGCTTGCTATTGTTTTACCAGATAATCTCAATTGAATTGATCAACTGAAAACCACTAAAGGTACCTAAGGTACATATAATAAGCTTAGAATACAGTAAGTTCTACTGAACTTAGAGTTGTGTGTTAAGGGATAGCACAACCCTTTCTACAACTCAAGAGAGTTTAGTAGGCCACACTAGAGTAGGTCGTGCATACACCACACCACACTAGTAATGTCTTTAAGGGGAGGATCCAAAGAATCCTTGCAGGAAGCCATTGAGCTTCCACCCTCCAAGTATGATACACTCCCATTCTTGGAATTGAGAGCTTTATGCAACTTGAGAAAAATAAGGACAGGCCAAAGCCCCACCACCCAACACCTCAAGGAGTTGTTGGTGGCTTGTGACCTTAGTAAGCCTGTAGGGACTGAAGGGGTAGGAGCTGAGGGTGGGGCAGAAGAAGAGGAGGAGGCCAGGGGTACCAATACCCCCAGCCCCCCTCTGAAACTGGCCAGGAGGGTGACAATGACCCTGACCTGGAAAACCCAATCCCTCCTGTGGATGATGATGAGGATGATCAAAATGATGCCCTCTTTGTCCCCCAGGAAGGATTAAGAGTGTGCCCAGGAAGTCTAGATCTCCTTCTCAGGAGTCTAACCACTCTGGCACCTCTATAGGGAGCTCTGTCTCCTCTCACAGGAGGGAATCCTCTCATGAGAGGAGAGCCAGACTGGTCCAGTATGAGGAAACTCAGCTGGAAATCAGAAAAAAGCAACTGGCTTTAGATAGGGAATCCCTAGATCTCCTTAGAGAGAGAAGAAAGTTGGGACTAGAGTTCCATGGTGGCAGCCATGTCCCTAGAGATAGGGAAAGGTCCTATGACCATAGGAACCTGAGCAAGATTGTCCCTCCCTACCAGAGTGGGGATGATATCCACAAATGGATAACTGCATTAGAGAGGGCCTGTAAAGTACAGAAGGTCCCTCAGGAGCAGTGGGCAGCAATCTTGTGGCTCTCCTTTGCTGACAAAGGTAGAGATAAGCTCCTCACTGTTAGAGAGGAGGATGCTGACAATTACAAGGTCTTGAAGAGTGCTCTTATTGATGGGTTTGGCCTAACCACTGAACAGTACAGGTTGAAGTTCAGAGACACCCAAAAAGCACAGACTCAAGACTGGGTAGACTATGTGGATTGTTCTGCCAAGACTCTGGAAGGCTGGTTGATGGGCAGTAAGGTGTGTGACTTCTCAGGATTGTACAATCTGATAATGAGGCAGCAGATTCTTAATAACTGTCAAAATCAGCTGTTGCATCAATACCTGGTGGACTCTGATCTGACCTCTCCCCAAGAATTGGGAAAGAAGGCAGACAAATGGGTCAGAACCAGGGTGAAGCAGAAGGTACAGAACCAAGGTGGGGAAACCAAGAAGCAAGATGCTAAGAACTCTGACAAGGGTGGGGAGAAGGGTAAAGATCAAAAGTCTTCATCAGGCCCCAAAAATCTTCTTCTGGTGGGGATTCACAGTCTACCAAAGGGAAAGGCCAAAGAAAACCATGGTGCAAGGTCTGTAAGCAAAAGACCCACTGGACCAGTGATTGCACCAAGTCCAAAGACTCCAGTCCAGCACCCACCAATGCCCCTAAGGCACCTGTTCCTCCTAGTACAGTTGGTGGGAGTGCTCCAGCCAAGGGTTTAGTAGGGTTCACCCTGGGTACTGAGTTGGGCTCTGACCTAGTCAGGGAACTGACTCAGGCTGTGTTAGTCTGTGATGGAGGCATGGATGTGCCCTCCTCTATGAGTCCCAGTAATCTGGGCAAGTACAGACAACAGCCTTTAATCAATGGACGTGAGGCTTTGGCATTTAGGGACACAGGGGCAAGTGTCACAATGGTGACACAAGACCTTATGCTTCCTGGGCAAGTTATGCTTGGTGAGATGTACCAAGTGACCAATGCTAGCAATGTCAGAACAGACCATACTCTGGCAGTTGTTAACTTCTCCTGGGGAGGGGTAACTGGCCTTAAGAAGGTTGTGGTAAGTGCAAACCTACCAGTCGAATGCTTGCTTGGCAATGACTTAGAGACTTCTGCTTGGGCAGAAGTGGAGCTCAGGACCCATGCAGAAATGCTGGGGATCCCTGCAGATGTGTTTGCTGTGACCAGGTCACAAGCCAAAATGTCTAGCACTGAACAGGCCTTGGATTCTGGAAGAATGGACCAAGTGCCTTCCAAGAGGAGGAGTAGTAGGGTTAAGGCAGTCCACCTGCCATGCCACCTTCCCCCCGCAC
>CAWUFW010034057.1:0-11532 GCA_963921515.1 Calotriton arnoldi
CTGCAGGTCTTACTCTCAACCGACCTGAGCAGTGGACTACAGAGCCCAGGGTGCACCGCGCCAACTGCTGCTGCCGCTGACGAGGGGAGGCGCTCGCACCATCCTGCGCATAAAGCGCTGCCTCTCCCACCGCGGCGCGGGACGCGCGCGGGCTGCGCGCGGGCCAAGGGCGGGCCCGTCCTCGCCCGTCATCGCCAGGAAAAGGCAGGGCAGGGCCACCCCCCTGTCGTCTGCCCTTTAATGCTGGAATGTCATGAGAGACCAATCCCGGATTGAAAGGTAATGTGCATCCATCCCCCGTGCTTACCCCACAGCCGCCCAGAACTTAAAATCTGTACTCGGACTGATTTAGCACTAAGACAGGTGGAAGTGCCAACCCTCGCAATTGTAAACCACCCTCCCTGGTATGGGGAAAACAAAGCTGATGGAAAGTGGCGGAGGGGGGAGGGAGGGAACGCGGGTAGAAGCGTTAAAAGGAAAAAGGCTAGGAAGGTAACCAAGCAGTCTGGTAATAACTCTGTAATTGACCGTATAGATATGTTAATTGAAGAATGCGAGGATATTTTAATAACAGACACGAATCCGAATATGCATAGGCCCAAGTCTCCCTCTGGTAATGCTCAAACTTTGTGTACTAGTTCTGCAAGCGGCCCAGTTATTCCAGTCATGTTTACAACGCGCAAGAAAAGTCGCAACTCTAAGGGAGAGATTCGACCAAACACAACTAGGGAGGTTGATCTCGCTGTTAGCGTTTCTAGCCAAGTAGAACTAGAGGGCAACCATCCACAAATTCTTGAGCCCATAGTTTCCTGCTCTAATAGATACGCTATATTGTCAAACATCCAGGAGGAGGGAATCATGCAGCCCCCGTATCAATTCCAGGTGTCATTACAGAGCCGGTAATCAATGAAACATCGGAACTGCAGGATATATTTAAAGTGGTATACTCACTCCGAGATGAAATTGGGTCTTTGAGGTTAACGATAGAGAATCTGACTGCGGTAGTTGGGCTCTTGACAGAAGGAGGGTCTCCCGAATTAAACCGTGTATCTAATGGAGTTATCAACCAACCACTATCTAGTCAAGTACCTGCCCAGGCAAAATTTGTTGCCCCGCAGTCAGCTGGTAGCCAGAAGAAAGCTACTCTATCGTTCAGCGAGGTGGCTAAGCGGAAAACGTCCCTAACACCCTCATCATCGTGTCCTAGTACAAACATTGCACCCCTCTTACTTGCACTGCATCCAGGCCTCGCAACACAGAAACACCGAATGGGCGCCCATTGTTCGGCAGGAACATTAATAGGAGTACTAACATTAATACGCCTGCACGTACAAACAACCAATACAGTACACAAGAAGGGAGGTGGGACCAGAGTATTACCAAAGCATATAATAGCCATAGAATTTATATGGTGAATGTCCCAAAGTTGGATTATAGTAAAAGCTCCGAAAGTGCGGAGTCGTTAACCAACAAGGCAATTCACTGGATACGGCACGAAAGGGGATGTCGTTCAGTGATCAGAGAAGATATTACTAAGGCATACAGACTCACCTCCCCCTTCAACCGTCTGGACTGCATTGAACTAACTATGCAGAGTGAGGAGCTGGCCGAAAATCTATTTGCCCTTGAATTCCGAACTAGTTCCCCTGAAAACTCATCTATCCAATTAAGGAGGTCCCCGACTGTAACCCCGACCAGCAATTATTTGGGGCAGTCACATATAGGTAGGATGGGTAGTTCCACACTAGAAGGTATTGATTGACTGATAGGGGAGCCTGGTCTGTATCATGGTTGTGTAGGTTATCCAACAGTCTCTAAGGGTAGGCACACAGACATGTATCCCATTGGTAACAGTAGCACTGCCAAGTCCATTGAAAATGTCCCATCATTTCCAACTGAGCTAGTGAGTGAACACGAGCATAGTGAAAAAACTCCAGTGGAGCCAAAAGGATCAGTAACCTCATGCTATGTATCTGGAAGTATTGGTAACGCGACAGCCCCTAGGGGCAGCTATACAGTCAGGGACTCCAATTGCTCTAATAGATCTACCAAGTTCATCCAAATGGCAAACACATCGTCTCCTCAGCTAGTGGGCCAGATTGAGCCCATCCAAATCTCATTAGTGGAGTCACATGGTCTAACGAGTATACATCACACCGCTAGCCAATGTTCAATGATATCATGGAACATTGCGGGGTTGAGTTCTAAATTCACATCCCCTGACTGGCTGGCTTTCGTTAATAGTTTCGATATCTGTCTCTTTCAGGAGACATGGCTCTTGGCACCACAACATTGTGTAGGTTATTTAAACTATCATATACCAGCAATAAAAGGACCAAAAGGTCGGCCATCAGGAGGATTGACCATATGGGTTCGCCAAGGCCTGGACGTTAGCATAAAGGAGCTCTCCTCAAATAGTAATGACAAACAGGCACTAAGGCTAAATTAGATCCGCTTGAGAGCATTGATATCTATAATATTTACGTGAGGGGAACTAAGTGTGGCTCAATGGTTAGAGCGGCAGACCCTGATGCAGAGATCTGGCCCGGGACCAGGGTTCAATTCCCGCCTCGGCGGGTCTTGGGCTCAATTTCCTCGGACCTGATAATTCTCGCCTCGGTGCCTATTCTAATCATGGGTGCAACTCTGGGCAATAGCTTGCTTAATCTCCACAACGGCCCCAACAGCGCTGGGATGCCTGGCTTCACCCTGGGGGTGCCCAGGAGTGGACATTTCACCGGGAAAAGCCAGGAAGGGTTCCACAGCGGTATGCGTACAGCGCCTGGACACCCCTTTGGGGGTATGGGTGCGCTTTACAAGTACAAATTTCATTTCATTTCATTTCAAAGGAGGAAAATCCCAATTCTAGCGGCTTTGGACGAACTCCTCGAGTCGAACTCATTGGACACCAATGCCATGGTAGCAGGCGATTTTAATTCAACTTTCGAACCACTTGCAAAGGGAGAATGGCAACTCTCTACTGAAAAAGACATCCAGTGGGAAATTCCGAAATTGGAACTTGATTCTGTAAAAAAGTGGTCGGAGATAGTTGTCTAGACAAACTCCATTTGTCTAGAGTATGGGCTTAGGGCATTAAATGGTAGGATGCAACAAGACAGGTAGGGGGCGAATACGTTCAACAATGGATATAGCAAGAGTAGGATAGACTATATCCTTATGAACCTAAAATTTTGGCACACAATCATTGACATGGATGTTAGAGACCGCCCAGAAAGTGACCATAATCCCCTGTGTGCATCCTTCAGATGGTGGATGCACAAGCGAATGTACGGGGTGAGGTTGAACTGCATCCTTTTGACATAGTTCCCACCAATGATATGAGACGCCTTAAATGGGAAAGACTAGTAGAAAATCCCGAGACCCTGGATAGTATTTCCAATGACGTCGATAGTGCCCTATTAGAGCTAGGAAAAATTCTGTCCACCAATGTCCCAATGGAGCTTGTCACTCAGTCCCACGAAAATTTCTTCAAGCACCTAAGTGCCTACTTTGTTAAGCATTGTAAGCCAAAGAAACCACTAGGTCAGAAGCCCTGCAGCTGGTACAACAAAGAATGTAGACAGGCAAGAGTGCTCCTTGGGCAGGTGATAAAAGATGGAGACCTTGCGTTGGTACGGACAGCCAGGCAGGCGTATAAGAGTGTCATGTACAAAGCTAATCGCTCCTGGGACGAGAAAAGCTGGCAGGACCTCAAAGAGGCAAGCTTCCAGAACAATAGCAAACTGTTCTGGAGCATCTTAAAATGGGACCGTGGGGGTCAACCTGAACAACCCCAAAACCATGTCATGAAGGAAGATTGGGTCAAACATTTTAAACCACAATACGAGCAAATCCAGTTAGTGAACAGTATTTCTGACCCCAGCCACGCACTTTATACAGAAGACGTTTTTAACACTAATGATGTGGTGCTAGCTCTCGAAGCAGTAACAGGCGGGAGAGCGTCTGGCCCCGCTGGCATCCCCGCTGATGTTTTTAAATATGATTAAACAAGATGGGGAAGATATATCGCCATAGTTGCCAATGCAGTTGCCCAAGGTGCCCCTGTACCGGACTCCTGGAAAGGAGCCGAAATGATTCATGCGTATAAAAAAGGAGACAAATCATTACCGGGTAATTATCAACCCATTAGTTTGATCGATGAACTGCAAAAAATTGTGGGCAGAATGATTCTTAACAAGATCAATGATTGGATAGATGAACATAGCATACTGTCCCCCCTGCAGGCTGGGTTCAGGGCCTATACCAGCACCATCAACCAGGTGTTCCGGTTCATATTATTATTGTGGAAAACAGTGGTCCTGGGCAAAGGCAGTATATATGCTGCCTTTGTTGATTTAAAGTCTGCATTTGATCTCGTTCCCCGCTCCTGTTTGTGGGTGAAGTTGCAGGAAATGGGGTTGTCTAAAGAGCTCCTTACACTCATAATGAGACTGCATGAGAACAACTATGCCAAAATCCGTAAGGGGCACCCAGGGCATGGTTACCAGCCCTTTCCCAATAGAACGAGGGGTACGCCAGGGGTGTGCCATGGCTCCCACCTTATTTTCCCTGTTCATTAACGGAATAGTTGATTGCATGGCACCCGTGGACACTGATGCCCTGATTCTAGCAGGTGTTAAAATACCAATCCTGATGTTCGCCGACGACACATTGATAATTTCGAAGACCCCGAGCGGGCTACAGCGAGCCCTAGTAATTTTTGAAAAGTTTTGCTCTGATCGTGGTCTCGAAGTCAATGTGTCGAAGACGAAATTTATGGCCTTTAACCCGTATAGAGCCTTTAAAGGCAGTATATTCATGAATAGTCGTCCAAATGGAACAGGTAGGAGTGTTCACATATCTGGGGGTACACATACAGAGCAACTTAAAGTGGAACCAGCAAATTGATCTGGCAACACTTAAGCACCGGCAATTGGCGGGAGCGTTACACCTGGAGCACAAAAAGTCACTTACCATTAGACCAGTGCTCCAGGTTTATGACCTGAAAGTGGTCAGCTCATCACTCTATGGTGCTGAGCTATGGGGGTTCGAGAGCACGACGGAACTTACTGTGTCCGAAAATAGATTTCTACGTAGCATCACTAATCTTCCCCAAGGCACACCATTGTGCCCGCTACACTATGATCTTGGAAGAAAGTTTTTATCAGACATCATAAAATTACGCCCAGTATTATATTGGCGCAGGCTATGGACAACACCAGAATTAAAAGTCTATGCCACAGGTTTTATGGATATAATTAAATTAGATAGTTTCCACAATATTAGATGGCTCCGGGGTGTTAGAGACATCCTGGTTGACCTTGGTTTGAAAATGCTCTGGGATGATCCGTCCACGGCTAGTTTTCCTTCTAAAAAGTATTTGAAGGGAAAATACTGGGAAAGGATCACTTTTAACACCTTGAGACATAGTGAATCAGCCACACTGACAGGTACATTTCTAGAATTCAAACACATTACGTACCTCGAACCATACTGGGACATTATAGTAAAACCACTAGAAAGGAAATTGTATTTCCAGTTGAGGGTGGGCTCGCTACCCTTAAGATCTTTTACGTCAAGGTGGTCTAATTCAACTGATAACAAGTGCCCCATCTGCCCGGCTTACAAAGAAACAGTAGCGCACATGCTTTTTGCCTGTCCAGCATATGCAATTCCCCATCGGGTCTGGCTGAGACCTCTATGTAAGCTGCTAGGCACACGCAGAAGTGCGGAAGCCATTAGGATCATACGCACAAGCACATCATCCACCATCTTAATAGCTGTTGCGAAATATCTTGGGTGGGCGTGGGCATTAAGGTCAAAATTAATGCCATCATAAAATTCACATGTTCAACCGCATACACTGTTCTAGTGTTGCAATTATTTCTAGATACCTGTTATCTGGTCTCTTTGAGCCTTTAGGTCAACAAGAAGAAGTTACTTCTGTTGCGACCTCCCAGCTTAGAAATGTGCGTAAGCTCCCAATGTAGAAATGTGCTTGGTTTTTATTCCTTTTATTATATATGGTGTTTTAAATGTTCAGTTTTACCAAAAGTCGACATATGTATTAATCGTACCTTAGGAATTGGGTTTTTATGTAATGATGGAATATTTTGATACATGCTTTTATGATTATATGTCGAATAAAGCTTAACAAATGGCAAAAATGGCAATTGATGTAGAGAATTTTATTTATAATTTATTTTATATTTTTATAGCAGTCTAGGGAGAGCTGCACATTTATTTTTAAGTAGCTCTGTAATTTGTAGGTATTATCACCGTACTCCCTAGACTTTTTTGTGCATATTTAAATTTGTTAAAATTTTGAAATACACTTCAGTACATTATATTTGTAAAATATAGTGTATTGTAATCAAAATTTTAAATTTAGCATTTGGTCAAGTTCTTTTTGGTCCTGCGGTACTCCCGAGCCAGTCCACAGTACTCTATACCTATTTAAATATAAATATATATATTATCTACTGGCGGTCGCCAGTAGATAGTTATAGTTAGGACCTATTTTCCATAGGAAATTCGCAACATTCTATTTCCAATAACTTTGGCGCCGGTTGACGAATCTTCGCGAAATTTTCAAAACTTATGGCCCGCTCCGGTCCGCTCCTATCCTGAAAGTTTTGGGGTGATTCGGCAAGTGGGGGCCGAGAAAAAAGAGGAGTCCCAAAACGTGTTTTCCCCATGCAATTTTCCATAGGAAACTTTAGACACGGCTACAGCCCGAACTGCTGAACGGAATTACACCAAATTTGGCAAAGAGGTAGTTCTTGGTTCAGAAAGAACCCTTTTTGTTAAATGGTGTAAATCCGTTCAGTAGTTGCTGAGAAAATCAAAAGTAAAATCACATATATATCTGGGCGGAGCCTAACCACACATGTCATCGTGAGATCTGATTGGCTGTCAGCACTTCATCCTGGAATTGCTGGCAGCCATCTTGGGACCAATATAAATGATAGTACCCCATTGAAATGCATTGTAGTGAATCAAAGATTTTGAGGGTTACCAAAAGGAGAACTATAAAGGGTGATAACAGACTTTAGTTACATTAGAATTCATTTGTTGATGGTACCATACTAATTTCAGGAATTGTGGTGTGTTCTAAGGTGATTTTACCCTGTGAAAAACCTTCTGCTGGGATATCATGAATCATGTTTGAGAGAAAACTATTTTCACATGCTTGTCCCATAGAGCTTTGGAAGGTGCTCCAGAAGCTAAAATGAGAGCATATTTTCTGTAAATTCACATTATCTTTCTCAGTCATGTGAGAAGGAAGTCTGACATTCTCAGTAAAACATGTACATCCAACAAGGGCAGAGACTGTCAGTTGATTCCTTTGTGTTCTACTGCAGCTTCCCAGAGTGTTCTAAAGAACAACTAGAGTGCTAACAGCCTTACTTGTGACAAAAGTATGGCACACCTGAAGCCATCTTGATTGGAATAAACTGGTAACACTTAAAACATTTAATTTAAAAAGGAACAAAATGATGGGGTTCATTTTGTCATAGAAATTATGGTTAGTGCTATAGAAAGAAAAATTAGCACATGTTTCAAGTGAGATCTCAAATATCTTCCTGTTATATTTCAACAGGAGCAGCCTGTCAGTTGATGCCTTTGTGTTCTACTGCAGCTTCCCAGAGTGTTCTAAAGAACAACTAAAGTGCTAACAGCCTTACTTATGACAAAAGTATGGCACACCTGAAGCCATCTTGATTGGAATAAACCGTTAATACTTAAAACATTTAATTTAAAAAGGAACAAAATGAGGGGGTTCTTTTTGAAATAGAAATTATGGTTAGTGCTGCAGAAAGAAAAATGAGGGCATGTTTTAAGTGAGATCTCAAATCCTCTTCTATTTCATTAGAAAATTCTGACATGCAGACTGAAACAATCACTTTCAATACCAGCAGCAGACTTCCAGTTAACTCCCTGGTGAGCAGTAGCTTTACTACAGTGATCTAATGAGCAACTAGAGTGCTAACATTCTGAATTTATGGCAAATGTGAGACACATCTGAATGCATTCTTGATGGAATCAAAGTAAAAAACTGAAAGCATTTCCTACTGAGGAGACTGCAGTAAATGAGGAAATTAGGAAACTTCATAACAAAGAAGTCTTCCAAGATGGCCACCAGAGAAAAAAGAGCCCAAATGTAGCACAAATATTACCCAGATGTAGCCCACATATAGCCCAATGACAAAAGTGTGCAAAACACTTTTTATTTTTAGTTTTTTTGCAGTTTTATGTAGTGCAGACTGGTCAGGTATTGGAGCGTTGCATCTTAAAACATGACCCCCTACACTACCCAAACACCACTGCACTACCCTAAAACATGACCCCCTACACTACACAAACACCACTGCACTACCCTAAACCCTAAAACACTACCCCAGCACGACCCCCTACACTACACAAGCACCACTGCACTACCCTAAACCCTAAAACACTACCCCCAGCACGACCCCCTACACTACACAAACACCACTGCACTAACCTAAATCCTAAAACAATACCCCCAGCACGACCCCTACACTACCCAAACACCACTGCACTACCCTAAAACATGACCCCCTACACTACACAAACACCACTGCACTACCCTAAACCCTAAAACACTACCCCCAGCACGACCCCCTACACTACCCAAACACCACTGCACTAACCTAAATCCTAAAACACTACCCCCAGCACGACCCCCTACACTACCCAAACACCACTGCACTACCCTAAAACATGACCCCCTACACTACACAAACACCACTGCACTACCCTAAACCCTAAAACACTACCCCCAGCACGACCCCCTACACTACACAAGCACCACTGCACTACCCTAAACCCTAAAACACTACCCCCAGCACGACCCCCTACACTGCCCGAACACCACTGCACTGCCCTAAACCTTGAAACACCAGCCCCTGTCCGACCCCCTACACTGTTCGAACACCACTGCACTGCCCTAAACCCTGAAACGCCACCCCCAGCACGACCCCCTACACTGCCCGAACACCACTGCACTGCCCTAAACCCTGAAACACCACCCCCTTCACGACCCCCTACACTGCCCGAACACCACTGCACTGCCCTAAACCCTGAAACACCACCCCCAGCACGACCCCCTACACTGCCCAAACACCACTGCACTGCCCTAAACCCTAAAACACTACCCCCAGCAAGACCCCCTACACTGCCCGAACACCACTCCACTGCCCTAAACCCTGAAACATCACCCCCAGCAAGACCCCCTACACTGCCCGAACACCACTGCACTAAACCCTGAAACACCAACCCCAGCTCGACCTCCTACACTGCCCGAACACCACTGCACTGCCCTAAACCCTGAAACACCACCCCCAGCGCGACCCCCTACACTGCCCGAACACCACTGCTCTGCCCAAAACCCTGAAACACCAGCCCCAGCACGACCCCCTACACTGCCCGAACACCACTGCACTGCCCTAAACCCTGAAACACCAGCCCCAGCATGACCCCCTACACTGCCCGAACACCATTGCACTACCCTAAACCCAGAAACACCACCCCCAGCACGACCCCCTACACTGCCCGAGCACCACTGCACTGCCCTAAACCCTGAAACACCAGCCCCAGCACGACCCCCTACACTGCCCGAACACCACTGCACTGCCCTAAACCCTGAAACACCAGCCCCAGCACGACCACCTATACTGCACGAACACCACTGCACTGCCCTAAACCCTGAAAAACCAGCCCCAGCATGACCCCCTTCACTGCCCGAACACCACTGCACTGTCCTAAACCCTGAAACACCAGCCCCAGCACAACCCCCTACACTGCCCGAACACCACTGCACTGCCCTAAACCCTGAAACACCACCCCGTGCACGACCCCCTACACTGCCCAAACACCACTGCACTGCCCTAAACCCTGAAACACCACCCCCAGCACGACACCCTACACTGCCCGAACACCACTGCACTGCCCTAAACCCTGAAACACCACCCCCTGCATGACCCCCTACACTGCCCGAACACTACTGCACTGCCTTAAACCCTGAAACACCATCCCCAGCATGACCCCCTACACTGAACGAACACCACTGCACTGCCCTAAACCCTGAAACACTACCCCCAGCAAGACCCCCTACACTGCCTGAACACCACTGCACTGCCCTAAACCCTGAAACATCACCCCCAGCAAGACCCCCAACACTGCCTGAACACCACTTCCCTAAACCCTGAAACACCACCCCCAGCAAGACCCCCTACACTGCCCGAACACCACTGCACTGCCCTAAACCCTGAAACACCAGCCCCAGCACAACCCCCTACATTGCCCGAACACCACTGCACTGCCCTAAACCCTGAAACACCACCCCCAGCACGACCCCCTACACTGCCCGAACACCACTGCACTGCCCTAAACCCTGAAACACCACCCCCAGCACGACCCCCTACACTGCCTGAACACCACTGCTCTGCCCAAAACACTGAAACACCAGCCCCAGCATGACCCCCTACACTGCCCGAACACCACTGCACTGCCCTAAACCCTGAAACACCACCCCCAGCACGACCCCCTACACTGCCCGAACACCACTGCACTACCCTAAACCCAGAAACACCACCCCCAGCATGACCCCCTACACTGCCCGAGCACCACTGCACTGCCCTAAACCCTGAAACACCAGCCCCAGCACGACCCCCTACACTGCCTGAACACTACTGCACTGCCCTAAACCATGAAACACCATCCCCAGCACGACCCCCTACACTGCACGAACACCACTGCACTGCCCTAAACCCTGAAAAACGCCCCCCAGCAAGACCCCCTACACTGCCCGAACACCACTGCACTGCCCTAAACCCTGAAACATCACCCCCAGCAAGACCCCCTACACTGCCCAAACACCACTGCCCTAAACCCTGAAACACCAGCCCCAGCACGACCCCCTACACTGCCCGAACACCACTGCACTGCCCTAAACCCTGAAACACCACCCCGTGCACGACCCCCTACACTGCCCGAACACCACTGCACTGCCCTAAACCCTGAAACACCACCCCCAGCACGACCCCCTATATTGCCCGAACACCACTGCACTGCCCTAAACCCTGAAACATCACCCCCAGCAAGACCCCCTACACTGCCCGAACACCACTGCACTGCCCTAAACCCTAAAACACCACCCCCAGCAAGACCCTCTACACTGCCCGAACACCACTGCACTGCCCTAAACCCTGAAACACCAGCCCCAGCACGACCCCCTATATTGCCCGAACACCACTGCACTGCCCTAAACCCTGAAACATCACCCCCAGCAAGACCCCCTACACTGCCCGAACACCACTGCACTGCCCTAAACCCTAAAACACCACCCCCAGCACGACTCCCTACACTATCCAAACACCACTGCACTACCCTAAACCCTAAATCTACCCCCAGCATGACCCCCTACACTACACAAACACCACTGCACTACCCTAAACCCTACCCCCAGCACGACCCCCTTCACTACCTAAACACAACTGCACAATTTGT
>CAWUFW010034058.1:0-11531 GCA_963921515.1 Calotriton arnoldi
CCCACAATTCTGCCCCGTATAGTGCTCCTCCCCTAGCTTGGACCTTATAGAGTTCTATAGCTGGACTTATAGGTTTATAGCTTGATTTACGAAAAGCCTTCATTAGTCCTCCAGATGATTGCGAGAGCTTGAGCGCTGATTTCTTAATCTTTGCCCATTATGGGGATTTGGTCTATGGCTGATCACACTTTCACCATTATCCACAGGCTAGAAACACCAAACAACCATATTTGTAGGAGGAGCCTTCCACGCAACAGCCGTCAAGGAGACATGGTCATACAGGTAGAATGATTCCATGAATGGAAAAGAACATGGGAGTACTCCAGAGTACATAGTTAATTTACTGATTAAAATTACAATAGTTTATAACAGACAATATCATTAAAAAGACCATAAGCTAAAATACAATAAGGTTAATATGAACGTGTATTCAGTATCAAAGTAAAAAAAAACAATTAGTTTCCAGATGTTCACCCCAGACACGACATATATGGCTAAGGGGGATCCCTCGAAAGTGAAGTGAGCCTATAGCCGAGCAGGTATATGATCCTACCGAAATTGGGTTAAAACAAATGGCAGTCTAGAACAGCTAACATACTCCTTGAGTAACTGGCCAAAATGCTGTCAGGAGACACCATTTAAAAATATGTTTGCAATGCAGACCATTTAATGATAAACACTTAACTAGTCTGAGCTCTTATACAAAAAGACTGATGCGAACAGTCTACTGTAATGTACTGGAAACCAGAGCCTGACGACCGTTTAACATTTGCCTACTTCAGCACCCAAGGTGAGTCTTAAAGGCAACGTGACAAGTTCGTTTTTCTGCACTGGCTATTTTATAAACGCAGAGATCACTTACAGGAATTCCGAGCTGTTCAACATCCAGGTCCATTAACTTCATCTCGTAATCGGACACCTTCTCTTGATCTATGGAAGAATATAAAACAACAAAACACCCATTTGACCTTCAATAAAACATAACCGGTACCATTGGCTGCAACATTTTTTCTGTAGGACACAGGGCTACGCCTATCCGGAAGATAGCAAACGACCGAGTTAAAGCGGTACTCACTTGGAGCCTCGAAAACCATAGTCATGGTGTCTGCATTGTCCTCTGCCCGGAGGGTTATCACGTCGTCACCAGCTGCACACTTCAAGATTTTCGACATACTAAATCAAAATTTAGAAAATATGTGATCAGTTACATTTTGTTGAATGATCTGTAGCATCTACTAATCCCACTAGAGACGTAATGTATCTGATTTGATTAACAAGCATGTGTCCTGTAACCTGCGACCTCTTCTACCGGAGTCGTGCAAGGGCACGGGCTGCCCGCTCGCTGTATGTTAAACAAAAGTCCTTTGATTATCAAAAAACAGACAGACCTACTTCGAGAGCAGAATAGTTTATTCACAGCTTCAACTTCACGGATGTAAGCAATGAAAAAAACGATACTGCTCTTGTAGCGAGTATGTGTCTCGTCTTATTAGATCGGACGACTTTGGGTAAAAATCTAACCCGATTATCGCTACTGGAATCCAAATGTTGATATTACTTTTGCAAAAATGTCATTTTTTAAACGCTGCAGACGTACTTATAGTTGTATGTATAAATACTAAGAAAGATAAGTCGCATGATTTAAATAATGTAATAGGGTATTAGAGTAAAGGAAACCACGGATGTAAAGGGGAGCGGGTGATAGCTTATTTTAGACGCGTATATTTGAGCAGAGTAGCGAGCCATGACAACAGCCCGCCAAGTACGTTCCCGCCAGGCAGGGAGCTTTGTTCAAGTTGGCGCCTAGATTACGTCACAAGAGCGCCTGCTCTACTGCCGCAGAGGTGTACAGTTTCATAATGGCGAGGCAAGCCCAGGCAGAGCATGAGGCGCATGCGCACTACTAGGAACTGCCTACTGAGCGGCAGACAACATTGCTTACTCCCAATAACTACCCTCTACCGCAAAGTTCTAGGTCTACTCTAATATTTAAAAGCAAGTCAACCCGCATTATTAGACTAGTGTTACACTTCACTAAATCAAGCACTCAGGTGAGCATTTTATCAGCTGGTTTGGCGGATTTCTGCTAGCTGCTGTAAAATCTGACCCCAAACCCACAGGCCTCAAAGCATTACTATGGGCTTAGTCCCAGTATTTTGAAACTACACAGTCCTCTGCCATCAAAGACTAGGGAGCATCCGCCTCACCTGCTCATCTTGACTCCCACAGACTGGTTTCGGTCGCATCGATATGTGTCGAAGCCCTCCGAGCGCATGGTGAGCTGCACCAGGGACACGTGCGACGAGTCCATACTTTGGAGGCTGATGCCGCTAGAGCTAATGTCCCAACACGCCTCATCGATCAGGTCCTTCAGCGCCTCCAGCACCTTCTTCAGGATCGAGCCCTGGACCAAGCGAGCCTCAAACATGGTGGCGGCAAAATTGCACAGCAAAATAAACAAGGAAGAAGTGAGCGTTCTGCAGGAGGACGAGTGGCGCGAGGCACAGAGAGCGGATCCCGGCTGAAAATCTGATAGAAAGCCTTGCAGTACCCTCTTGCCTCGCGCCAAAAAGTGATCAAGCGGGCCCGCCCCCGGCAGAGCGTCTTTATTTGCGCGTGACGTTACCACACGCCCTCTAAGGGCCCGATTGGTCTCAATCCTCCTCGACGTTATTTGCGTCAGAGGAAGGCGTGGTTCTCCGTTCGCTACTTCTGACAGGAAGGTAAAGCGCGCCAAAAAGTGCTCAAAATCGTCATCCCCAGTTTTCTCTTTAATTCAGTTTTTCGCGCCTAGACTTCTCCGCAGCCACCGAGTTACGACTGTTAAATATAAGTGATGGCGTATTACTGACTCCTGAATTGCACCTTGCCTGCCCTAAGGTCATACCTACCAACATTTGCAAAGCAGAATTCGGGTGATTAAAAAAAAAAAACAATCGGGGGATATTTTCCCCATTTACTTGCATTGAAGTAGAGACACGTAAAAGCTAAAATATAACCATTTGGCTTTAAAAATCGGGAATCTCCTGCCTGAATCTGGTCTAACAAGACCATCAAGCATGTTGCAGCATGGAGTAGGACATTTTGCGGAGGAATTATACTGAAGGAGCCGGGTTATATGTTCTAGATTTGCTCTGGAACCTCGGGTCCCTGGCTCCTTTTTTCAGCATAAAAGCATGAAGGGGAGAGAAATCGTTAGCCAATCACTCATTTCAGTTCTAATTTACCATGACTCTTAAGAATCACAAACTCCCAATTAAGTTTAGTTAGTTTATTACAACATCAAGAACAACTGGATATACAGGCACCTCAAGGGGAGAGGATGTGGTCTGACGGCTAGATTGCTGACTTTGGAGCTGGGAAACCAAGGTTCGAGCCTCGGGATCACGTCCACATCCTGTGATTCTGGGCAAATCACTTAATCTCCCCATGCCTACCAAAAAAAATGAATGTGTCCTTGTGTAATGTAACCGGTGCTCATGTAAAGCGCTCCAATACCTTCGGGTTGAGTTCGCGCTACAAAAATCTGCAAAAAAAGGTGAGGGTGTAGAAATACATCGGAACTAATACAAAGCCAAATTTACGGATGGAGTTAAGGCGGTGCAACCTGCACAGAATGAGTAGTTCGAGAATCAGGATACAAAAGATGACTGAGCAGACCGAGGTTTCTTCCCCTTCATTGGAAGTTCATGTGTATAAAGCATTAATCTGTCCCTACATTATCACTAGCATGACATCCCTACATAGCATTTTGGTGTGGAGAACAATGACCAGAAAGTGCTATAATGCAAGCAATATTTCAGATGCACTTAAGCTTGTATTGGAGCGAAGAGGAGTGAGAGATGCGAATACCTACCGCCAGTACATAGCTGCCTGACTCAACTTTGTGGGATTGTTAGGATCTGGGACTGCTTTGCAGTACGGATGTCACCTTTTTACGAAATAGCCAGGTCTTTACTGCATCCCTGAATCTGAGGTGCTTTTGATTGTTTCTTGTCTTTGTTGGGAATGAGTTTTAAAAAATTTCTTTGTAGACAAAGAAGAAAGTTCTGTCACTGTGTACCTTCTTGAAGGAAAGGACGGAGGGTTGGGTTGCCAGTTTTGAGGCCACCATTCTAGTCTGTGTGCATTACTGAAGCTTTGGTTAGATTCCCCTGTGGGTGATGAAAAGTACTTTGAAAGAGGCACATCTGACCAAGTATTTTGAGAGCAGTAGTAAAGTGGTCTCCGAAGTAGAGGTGAATTAATGATCTTGCTACTGCTTTTTTGCAGTCTTATGAGTAGTAGAATGGTGCATCCATGTTCTACCTGTAAGCATCTTGGTTTCAAATAAGTTATTTCAGGTAATTTATTAGCATTCAGTGGTCCATGGCTTATAGGCAATGGTCTATGCCAGATCACTCTAGGTTTTCCAGCTTGAGGATTAGCTAGATGTCATCTGTGTTGCTGTAATAGTTTACATTAAAGGATTTGATGAGGCCTATTAATGGGCTGAGGTAATCGTTCAAAAGGAGTTGCAAGATAATTGAACCTTGCAGCATTTCTGAGTTAGTGGGGAATAAATTCACTGAGTATGGTGGACGCGAGATGAGGCTTTATCTGCCAGAAAGCTAGGAGGATATGCAATCTAAAATGATTACTTGCAAGATCTCATAGCCCTATAGTAGGTTGGATCGACAGACTATATTAAAGATGGCAGATAGGTCCAGAGGCAGTATGTGCCAACTCCATTCATATCAGCTGTGATTTTCAAATGGATATTGGGGTGTATTGTGACCACCCTGCCTGAATGGAAGTAAGTGTGAGAATTAGAGAGAGAGGAAGTCAGACATTTAAGTGAAAGCAGCTCTTTCTTCCAGTTTTCACTCAAGTGCACTATTGAAGTTTTGTTAGTAGTTTGCAAAATCAACTCGATTAAGGTTCATCTTTTGTATAATTGGTTTTGTGTAAGAGGTATTGAGAGGAAGATGTCTGAGTTTAGGAGTAATGGTTGAGGCCTGGATAGGAGTGTTAGTGGAAAGATGGATGTTCATAGAGGTGCACAAGTGTATGACAGGGGAGATATCTGGATGGCTGGTATTGAGGAGTTACTAGAACTGGGTGGGGAGGAGTTGTTGTCCACCAGCACAGATTGTCTTGTGCTTTGTGAACTGAGGATGAAGGTTACTAGGTGACTTATGCAAAAACAACAGTTGATGGACAGAATGCAGAACAATGTCATACATTCACCCCAGTACAGAGATCTGGGCCTAAATCCATCGTTTTTTTGCTCACCATGCCATTCCAGTTTGAACCCAGCCATATGCAAATCAGTCTTGACCCTGTGCCTCATGGGAACAGTCCAGCCCGAACTGCCAAGCCAGGTCCTCCCTGGACTGGAAACAAGCATCCTAGGACCGGTTTCGGGGTTTCACCCCTCTTCAGCCAGGATAGCTTGATTCCAGTGGCATGGAGAGCACGGGACCCACGTCTGGGCATACCCGTCCCACTCGGGGTGACAAATGCAAAAACAACAGTTGATAGACAGAATGCAGAACAATGTCATACATTCACCCCAGTACAGAGATCTGGGCCTAAATCCATCGTTTTTTGCGTTGGTTTTGCTATGTTCGCCCTAAGTTGGCAGGGTATGCCCAGACGTGGGTCCCTTGCTCACTTTGCCACTGGATTCAAGATAGCCTGGCTGATGACGGCTGTAAGCCAGAAACCGGTCCCAGGATGCTTGTTTCCGGTCCAGGGAAGACATGGCTTGGCAGTTCGGGCTGGACTGTTCCCATGAGGCACAGGGTCAGACTGATTTGCATATGGCCATGTCTGAACTGGGGTGGCGGAGTGAGCTAAAGAATGATGATGGATTAAACCCAGATCAGTTGACTGGGGGTGAGTGCTTGCAATGTTCAACACTCCGTCCATCATCCCCTTTGGTTTTGCTATGTTCGCCCTAAGTTGGCAGGGTATGCCCAGACGTGGGTCCCTTGCTCACTTTGCCACTGGATTCAAGATAGCCTGGCTGATTATGGCTGTAAGCCAGAAACCGGTCCCAGGATGCTTGTTTCCGGTCCAGGGAAGACATGGCTTGGCAGTTCGGGCTGGACTGTTCCCATGAGGCACAGGGTCAGACTGATTTGCATATGGCCATGTCTGAACTGGGGTGGCGGAGTGAGCTAAAGAATGATGATGGATTAAACCCAGATCAGTTGACTGGGGGTGAGTGCTTGCAATGTTCAACACTCCGTCCATCATCCCCTTTGGTTTTGCTATGTTCGCCCTAAGTTGGCAGGGTATGCCCAGACGTGGGTCCCTTGCTCACTTTGCCACTGGATTCAAGATAGCCTGGCTGATGACGGCTGTAAGCCAGAAACCGGTCCCAGGATGCTTGTTTCCGGTCCAGGGAAGACATGGCTTGGCAGTTCGGGCTGGACTGTTCCCATGAGGCACAGGGTCAGACTGATTTGCATATGGCCATGTCTGAACTGGGGTGGCGGAGTGAGCTAAAGAATGATGATGGATTAAACCCAGATCAGTTGACTGGGGGTGAGTGCTTGCAATGTTCAACACTCCGTCCATCATCCCCTTTGGTTTTGCTATGTTCGCCCAAAGTTGGCAGGGTATGCCCAGACGTGAGTCCCTTGCTCACTTTGCCACTGGATTCAAGATAGCCTGGCTGATGACGGCTGTAAGCCAGAAACCGGTCCCAGGATGCTTGTTTCCGGTCCAGGGAAGACATGGCTTGGCAGTTCGGGCTGGACTGTTCCCATGAGGCACAGGGTCAGACTGATTTGCATATGGCCATGTCTGAACTGGGGTGGCGGAGTGAGCTAAAGAATGATGATGGATTAAACCCAGATCAGTTGATTGGGGTGAGTGCTTGCAATGTTCAACACTCCGTCCATCATCCCCTTTGGTTTTACTAGGTGACTTATGTCTGAGGTAATGTTCCAGGATATCAGTTATCACGCATGACGGTCTGCAAGCACATTGCAAAGTTATTGGGGTAGTGTGATCTTGGTAACTGTGCAGGCTAGGTTGCGGAATTTGTCATTGCAGTTATTTGACTTCTTCAATTTAGTTTTGCTTTCCTTCTTTTACATTTCTACATTGTATTGAGCCACAGTATCTTTGGTATGTGTTTTAGGAATGAGTAGGTCTTGAATGGTTTCTGTTGGAGCCATTGGATAGCCTTCTCATTTGTTATGCAATTGTGATGCCAAGGATATAGTGAACTCGTCTGCAGAAGGTATTGTTGCTCTTTAACACTGCAAAAGGGGTTGTTGTTCAGATATGAGTTTACCTTAAATAAATGAAAAGACAAGAGGCGTTTGGCAAAACAGGTACAAGTTGGTTTAATGTAACGCTGCTTCCGGGAGAGCCTCGACCAGGTACTGGCATGGTCGTGCAGACACAGGTATGGCACACGTTGATATTGCATATATTGGTATTGCCGTTTTCGGGCCTGCACACATCACGGTAATCATTGACATTGTATTCACCCATTCTTACATGGTAATGGCGGCCAGGTTAATGTTGAGCCCCCACGGACCCCTGCCCTCCGTACATCTTCCACAGAGCCGCCGCCGCCATCGCACCGGAACTACGACACACCATCAACGCCACCTTCGAAACCGGCACCTTCCCCGACGACTGCAAATGCGCAGAAGTCAGGCCCCCACTCAAGAAGCTCTCAGCAGATCCTACGGACCTCAAGAACTACCGACCCATCTCCCTCCTCCCCTTTGCGGCCAAAGTCACCTAGAAGACCGTCAACGTCCAACTAACGAAATTCATCGAAGAGAACTCCATCCTCGACCCCTCCCAATCCGGATTCCGCGGCAACCACAGCACTGAGACTGCTCTACTGGCCGCTACAGACGACATCCACACCCTCCTCGACCAAGGACACACCACGGCCCTGATCCTACTCGACCTCTCTGCAGCCTTCGACACTGTCTCCCACCGCACACTCACCCCCAGACTCCACAACGCCTGCATAAAGGGAACCGCCCTTGACTGGCTACGCTCCTTCCTCACCGGCAGAACCCAAAGAATCAGACTTCCACCCTTCCTCTCCGAACCCACAGAGATCAACTGCAGAGTACCCCAAGGATCGTCGCTCAGCCCTACGCTCTTCAACATCTACATGCCCCACCTAGCCGTCATCGTCAGACATCACTGACTCAGCATAGTATCCTACGCCGACGACACCCAGCTCATCCTCTCCCTCGCCAAGGACCCCATCACCACCAGACTCAACTTCCAGGAAGGAATGAAGGACGTCGCATCCTGGATGAGCAGCAGCTGTCTGAAGCTCAACTCGGAGAAGACAGAGGTCCTCGTCCTCGGACCCTCCACCTCTGCATGGGACAACACCTGGTGGCCCACCGCCCTCGGCAGCCCCCCACAGACCACGCCCGGAACCTCAGCATCGCACTCGACTCCTCACTCTCCATGATCCGACAGGTCAACAACGTCACCTCCACCTGTTTCAACACCCTCCGCATCCTTCAAGGCAAGAGAAGTGCTGAAAGAAGCAACAGAGGTGCAAAAAGAAGCAAGAGAAATGATGAAACAGACAAGAGAGTTGCAGAAAGAAACAAGAAAGGTGCAGAAAAAGGAAGAAAAGTTCAGAAAGAGGCAAGTGACATGCAGAAAGAGGCAAGTGAGGCGCAGAATAGGCAAGAGGGGTGCAGAAAAAGGTAAGTGAGGTGCAGAAAGAGGCAAGAGGGGTGCAGAAAGAGGGAAGAGAAGTGCAGAAAGAGGGAAGAGACATACAGAAAGAGGGAACAGGGGTACAGAAAGAGGCAAGAGGGGTGCCTAAAGAAGCAACAGAGGTGCAGAAAGAGGCAAGAGAAGTACAGAAAGAGACAAGAGAGGTGCAGAAACAAGCAGGAGAGGTGCAGAAAGAGGGAACAGGGGTGCAGAAAGAAGCAACACAGGTGCAGAAAGAGACAAGAGAAGTGCAGAAAGAGGCAAGAGAGGTGCAGAAACATGCAGGAGAGGTGCAGAAAGAGGGAACAGGGGTGCAGAAAGAGGCAAGAGCGGTACAGAAAGATGGAAGAGGGGTGCCGAAAGAGGCAAGATGGGTGCAGAAAGAAGCAACAGAGGTGCAGAAAGAAGCAAGAGAAGTGATGAAACAGACAAGAGAGTTGCAGAAAGTGTGAGAAGTTGGCCTGGTATATGCTGTCCACTAATTATAGTGAGCACCTTGCACCAGTCCAAACAACCCCTTATTGCAGATAGGTTAAAGACAACCTTTATTGAAAGCTATCCTAGTGGTAGCTATGGAGAGCAGCCTTCAGGCTAAGTCTTGAAGGAATGTAAAGCAGCTTGTTTTACCAGTCTATAATCTCTTGAGTGACCAAATGAAAGAGGACCACACCAGGTATATATTCAAAATATATGTATTTATTGCTAAACACACCCCTCTAGTCTCTTTATGAGGCTAGAGTTCGAAGTACATAAGTTATAAGTTAGTTATCAACAGTAATAGCACAAATACACGTTTGAGCCCTAGGGGCGTACCAAACCATATACCAATAAAGTGGTATAAGAACCACGACTGAGCTAGAAACAAGGCCTAGAGCCTGTAGAAGTGCTTGGCCCTCAAGGAACCACCCAAGGTAGTGACACAGGGGACCCACGGGGGACGCGTGCAGTGTGAGAACACAGCCGCGAGCCGCAGTTGACTTCTATGGGGAATGTCGCGGTTGAAGTTTTAAAGAAAAGGGACACTTAGAGGAGGACTTGGAGCAAACCTCTTTAGAACTAGGTTGTTCTAGAGTCTATACCCACGGGAGCACCGGAGTACTCGAGTTACCTCACCCAGGGAAGCCGGGTGCATAGGTGGCTTTCGGGGTCGGGTTTCGTCGTCATTTTCAATGGTGATCTGCTGCAAAGTGCTGCTGGCGGCCAAGTCGAAAGTGTTCGGGTGGATCCAAAGGTGGATCGAAGATCTGAAGAACCTGAAAGCAGAGGGGACAGAGTCTGGGTCACTAGCCAGTGACCAGGAAGGCGATGAGCGGATGCCCACCGATGTCGGGTGCTTCAGGTAGGTTGACGGTCATCTTGACTCTTCAGCCACGAGGTCCAGGAGGCGTCGACGACGACCAGGAGCTGGATTCGAGCTGTTCCACGACGTCTGTCGATTGCAGGGGTGTCGGCGACCGGATTGGACCCAACAAGCCTTGGCAACGGCAAGTCTCGTGGAAATAGAAGAGGAACAGTGGTGCAGACCAGCAAGGTCTGAGGGACTCACCCAGCGAGGGTAAGTCAGGACACGTCTGGAGCAACCAGGTAAGCCCAAGCAGAAGAAGAGTTGCCTTCGGGAGGGCCCACAAGCCAACGGACTAGCGACCACGAAGGAGCCTCGAGTGGACACACTTAGAGCTCGCTCACAGGACACTCGTGGAGTGGAGGCCAGTGATCTTCAGTGCAGTCGGTGCTGGAGGCGAGGGCTACTCGGAGCCCAAAGCACAACTTCGGGGGAGACCCAGAAGAGGATGCACTTGCAAATGTGCTCGGTGTCCAGGGGTCACGGTTCCACGTTACCCACGACAGCTACGGACCTCAGCTTTGCTGGGGACTCAGGGCAGCCTCGGGGAAGTCTGGAAATCCACCTCTGGTGTTGCAAAGACTTCGGCGTCCGGCGGGAGCTTCAGCGATGCAGACCGGACAATTGCTTCTTAGGTGCCTGCCAAGCAGGGGAGTCACTCCTTGATCCCAAGGGAGATTCTTCAGTCCTCTAATCTTAAAGTAGAGCGTCGAAGGTCTAGGATTCTGTATCAAAGTTTCGTCCAGGTAAATCTAAAGTCCTAAGGACTGGGGTCCCATACTTATACCAAGTTAGGGGATTGGACATACTCTGGGGACCCACCTATGGGGGGGTCAGGGCAGAGAGGTGGTTACACCCCTTTCCCTTTGTCCAGTTTCGCGCCAGAGCAGGGGCTGGAAGCCCCTGAGCCGGTTTGAACTGGGGTATGCACAGGGACACCAAATGTGCCCCCAGTGCAGGACTTCAAAGCACCAGAGAGTGCTCCCGCCCAGCCCCAATACACAACATCCTGTCTGGGGAGGTGGTTACACCTCCCTGGGACAGGAAACCTATTGTCCAGGCCTCCCCTGCCGGAGTTTCAGTCAGCAGCAGGAGGCCAGACCCGTGTCTGTGGCAGCTGCATCCATTTGGTGATGCCAGTGCTCTGGAAAGAAGTTACCGGGTATGCCGGTGGGTACATGTCTCTCCCTCTAGAAGGGTGGAATGCTACCCCCGCCACCAGAACTGGCGGGGGGGGTAGTATTCCAAGATGTTTGACACCAAACACGACATGTTTTGGTGCAGCCAGTCCACAGTTAGCATTCTACCGCGAGGATATAATGCACTTAAGAGTATATGGTCAGGCTGCACTACAAACAGCATCAGAGAAGGGTCTCCGACCGCTGCAGAGGGGCTCTGCTCATGCAGGGGCACCCTCTCACGTAAGAACCAAGCACTCTGCCTTCAGGATTGATAAGGCCTGCCATAGGAGTGACTTATAGGT
>CAWUFW010034059.1:0-11530 GCA_963921515.1 Calotriton arnoldi
CTCAGTACAATCTGAATAAATATGTTTATCTGTTATCTCATGGCACAAGTTTGCATACCATGAACTACTCATTTTAATTTTACAATTTATTCCATTGTTTATATGTATATAATGTAATGTATTTCCGTGTACATCTAAAAATATCATCCGATAATTTTGTCATTTATGTTTGGTTACATTTGTATTTCTTTGTTTATCTGTAAATATCGTCCAATCGTTCAGTCATCTATGTTTGGGTATATTTATGTATGTACTTTCTTTGTGGTTTTCAAGAAAAAGCATTGATGTGAAATAATCTTGTTTTACAATGCGGAATATTCTCACATTCTGTCCTTTCTACGTTACCTTGTTCCTCTCACTAGTGTCTATAGGCATTTTTGCTAATTGGTAAAGGTTTTCTCCATTTTACGGGCCACCACGTGGGTCTAAAGTCTGCACGCATCCAATGTTTTATGTAGTTGGTTGTGTTTTGGTGCCCGTTTTGTTTTTATTATTTGTAAGAAACACTAGTGCGTGACTCGGCCATTTTGGAGATATGCTCTTGACAGAGGGCACGAGATCGGGCCAATGTGCACGTTTCTACGTGCACTCCGAGTCTAACGTTTGTCTAAGGTTTCCCCTTGCAAAATTCTCATTGAATAAAAGAAATAGTGAATATATTTGGAGGAAGCAGAATTTGGTGACACAGTTTGCATCTGAAACGTTTTATATTGAAGGCCGATCTATGATATTAATGTATTAATACATTCATCCACACAAAAGGTGATGGGAGGAATGCTTGCAATTTGTCTAACCAATGGCAATCGCTCGGGTAGTAATACAACCAATCGTTCTTTTGCCCACCATAACATCTCAATTTGGACCCAGCCATATGGAAATCAGCCTTGACCTTTCCCCAGTAGGAACAGACCAGCCAAAATTGCCACGCCAGGTCCTCCTTGAATAGGAACACCTGCAACCCAAGACCAGTTTCGCTGTGATTGGAGCTTGCCAGTCGGGTGTAGTTTGGTTCCCGTAGCACAGTGAGCATAGGTCCTAAGTCGGGGAACCCCTGCCACTTCGGGCGGTACATCAAACGCACAAAAGGTGATGGGAGGAATGCTTGTAATCTGTCTAATCATTGACAATCATCGGGGTAGCTTTCCAAACAATCGTTCTTTTGCCCACAATGCCAACTCATTTTGGACCCAGCCATATGCAACTCTGTGTTGATCCTGCTCCAATAGAAACAGACCAGCCTGAACTGCCAGGCTGGGTTCTACGTAACACATGCATGATGGCATTACCTCACAATCCTGACGAACTACCATCCATCAAATTTAGAGCTGACCAATGGCCCAGTGGTTATATCTGTACCTTGAAGGGAACCACTGTCATGATGGCTCCCATTAAGGTACAAAAAAGGTTGGTAGACAGCTGCTATTGGTTTTGAAGGTCATCAACCGTTTTTTTGTTTTTCAGAAACAAACTTCCAAAGTAAATGTTTGTTTTGAAAAACAAAGAACTAATGGCCCCCACCCTGGAAGTTTCTTCCCAGTCTGTGGCGACCATTATTGTTTTTTTCTGCCCTTCACAGTCAGGTTTTTCTTGGCATCCCCTGCCCACCAAAGTCGAAATCAGGCCCTGAGTCTCTAACACATCCTCACCTCCATGAGTAAGCCTCGGACTGATAGATTTAGCTAAACTGAGGGTCAGATTCCAAAGGGATGTGCTGGTTGCTCAGTTTCACGTTTAATAGTAAGGTAAGTCCCCATGTTACCAATGGTGAATTTCATAGATTGACACAGTCCTAACCCAGTAACCACTGACTGTCGTCTGACTCTTGAAAACATTTCCATCAGGCATTTCGTGTCTATTGAAGAACAGAGAGCTGTAAAAGGGGGTTGGAGATTAGAAACCGACACACCTTGTCCCAAAAAGCCTGTCTTAAGCGTCTAGCGCTTTCTCCCTTTATAGTTTTTTTTATAAGGCAATGTTTCTTAACATACAAAGTCATGTTACCTTGCAACGCAGTATCCGTACCGCAAAGATATAAATCAGGCCCTGAGCCCCAATGTGGAAATCTTGACCGGGAGAAGGTGCCAAAAGTATCCGACTGATGAGATGACTTCTCTGGGCCCTAAGATCCAATTCTCAAGCTAAAACCAACAGCTTCAGCAGGACCTCGTCTAATGTCTCTCAGGCTTCGAGAGGACTTCTTTGTATACTTTGCCCCACTGGAGGATTTCGACTTCCATTTCAGAGACCCAAGGTAAATGAACCAACCAGGTGTATTTGGCCTGAACTCCATTAAGGTCAGTCTGAAATCGTGCCTAGATCCCGGTCAGTCACGACCATGTACTGTCACTGCCACTCAACTTTTTAGTTGCACTTTTTCACTTACATCTTTAAAAATTCATGTTCTCCTTATTGGATTTGTGTAATTTTGGTGTAATTTTGCTGATTAGATTTTCTCTATTTTTATAAACTGGAGTGGGATTTTTAGTGTGTCTTTGACTTTTTAACTTTTTTGATATTTCAAAATGCGTTACACATTTTCTTTAAGTTGAGCATTTCTACTAAATGCCCTTGCTACCAAGGGTTGAGCACAGGTTTGCATTACTGAAACATTTGACTAGACATAAGAGGTTAGTGATTTTATAACTTGTGGTGGACTTCCATCAACTTCAATTAATAATTAACTTTCTTACAATAGCTTTTGAAACCATTCTAATTTAAAAATATAACAAAACGAATATCTTCTAAATCCTTAAAAACATTTTAAAAATATCTAAGAATTTTAAAAAACAAACCTCAACAGAAAAATATTTTGAAAATATAATTAAATATATAAAAATATACATTGAAATCTAACGTGTTGAATATATATGAAAACAATTTCAAGAAAAATTAACATTTTCTAATCTAATTCCAATCCAAAATGTATAATAAAAACAGTGGAAAAGATTTAAAATGTGCTAATGTAATTCCAATCCAACAAACATAAAGGAAAATATATGCATGCAGTGGTACCTATTCTAACTCCATTCCAATAAACATTGGGGAAAGGTCGTATATAAGGGGAGGGAGGGGTCAGATTTACTATTCTAACTTCAGTCCAACAAACATTGTAGAGAATGCATTTGTTTCGGGGTGGTCATACTTGCTATTCTACCTCCATTTCAACATACATTACAGTAAGTGTCTATATTGGGGAGTAGGGTAGGGATCATATTTCCTGTTCTAATTCCAGTCCAACAAAGTTTGGGAAAAATGCATATATTGAGGACATAATAATTACTATTCAACTCCAGTCCAACAAGCATTGGCAAAAGGACAGTAGTTTGTGGTGTGTGGGGTCATATTCACTATTATAACTTCAGTCACATAAAGATTAGGGAAGGTTCATACATTGAGGGCACCATATTTCATATACTAACTCCAGTTCAACAAACACTGATGAAAGTGCATATAGTTGGGGTGGGGGTCATATTTACTATTCTAACTACAATCCAACTAACTTTTGGAAAAATGCATGCATGTGTGGGGTTGGATTTACTAACCTAACTCCAGTCCTACTAACATTAGAGAAAGTGTATATGCTTTGGGGAAGGGGGAGTTAGCTCTACTATACTACCTTCAGTCCAACATGCGTTAGGGAAAGCGCATATATTTAGGGGTTCAGATTTACTATTCTAACTCCAGTCCAACAAACACTGGAGAAGGAGCATATATGTTTGGAGGTGTGGAGGGAATCAGATTTACTATTCAAACTCCTGTTGAACAAAGATTGAGAAGGGTCCATATATTTTGGTGCAGGGAGGGAGCCTGATTTGCATGTAGTCCAACAAACAATGGGGAAAATGCATTGTTTGGGGAGAGGAGTCATATAAAGGAGTGGCTCTCAAACTAAAATTTGAGAACTACCCAGGGTTCCCTGCTCCCTAATATATATATTCACTGAAAAAAACAAATATTAAAGTGACGTTATAGTTAAGTGAAAATGTCCGTTAAAAAGTAACGTCTTAAGCTTAAAAAGCACTGAAATTCATTGGTTCACTTAGACTCCTATCCTCTTCTGCATCCCCCACTGTTTTATCAGAATAAGTTCTTGCGTATTTATCAGGGACAGGAAGAGACTGAGGCAGCTGCTGAAAACATATTAGGTCCAGCAGGGAAGAAGCAGCATCTGGGTTATTGAGCATAGTGAGACGGCTTCCATTTCACTTGGCCTCTTGGCAGGTTGCTGTGTTACAAAGAAACTCGACGCTGCTTTCAATAAAGCTCCTTGCTGTTGCTTACTGCCTTTCCATCTGCCTGACTTTGACACCCTTTGGAGATATAATTTAGCCTAGTACCTTTTTATTACACATGCCAGGGACTTCATATAGGAAGTCAGATTAAATTCCTAATCCATGCACCAGGATAATACCATTTTCTCCTATATGCCCGCAATTTATAAAGAATCCCGTTTCTTGTGAGGGCGGGGGTTGGAGGTGGAGTCCACCTTATAAAAGACCAGCCCACCTCTGCAGTTGCCAAAGCATCTCAACTAGTTAATGTCTCTTTTAGTTGTGGCCTCATGTACTCATTCTGCGAAGTCTTAGGAGCTCTTACTGTTCTCGCTGCTCACCCTGCTCTCCGCATGATTACTGGCTCATGTACATCCCTTTTTGTGCCCTTCTCTGGCCATAGCGTGCTGAGGGGCGCAGCAGGGCTCATCAATCTAACACAACTTCCTCGTCAGACCTCAAATCAGTTTGCGCGTCGTTCCCCTTGGCAACTCTGGGAACTCCAACGACTACAGCGATGGCAGCATACCACAGATGCCAATGCCTTCTGCTGCAATCAACTGGGGGAAGGAGTCTTGCCGGAACTGGAATCTTCGCAACACTACTTGGGCGGCATAACTAAGGCCCGCCGCACTCAAGTTCAGGTAGCCAATGTAATGAACGGCAGTGGGCAACAGCAGCAAGGGGTAATGGAGATAAAGGCATCAATGAGGGTGAAAGGGGCATCCCAGGAGCCGAGCAGAAGAAGTGAGAATGAGCATTTAAAAGCTAAGGACTCTTGTAGCCCACTGGAGGTGGAGAATGCAGTGGCAGAAAACCCAACTTCGACAAAAGGAGAAGCAGCCCCAGGTACCTTAGCAAGCTTGACAATCCCTTTTTAAGAGGGGTGCTTGGGAAATTCTGCAATGACAAGGAGCTGGAGACTATTCTTAATGGCTTGTCCAGATCTGAATCTGAGGCTGTAGTTCAGCAGAGCTTGAAGCAGGCTCCAAATAAAACCAGCCTGATAGATGTAGACCAACTGCAGCATCTCATGACAAGTAGCTCCAGGAAGTTAACTTTGGATGTAACATTGTCAGTAGAGTCCTCTGCTTCACAACCTCTCTTAGTGGATTATGTTGTGGAGGGGTCTGTAGCTGACTCTTGCCCAGACACCAATCATGTAATGCTTTTACTTAGAGAACTACTTGGAGAGGTTAAAATCATGAGACACCGGCAGGCTAAGCAAGCCAATGAATTGGAGCGAAGTGAGGGAGAATTAGCATTGGTTACAGATCGTTGTGATGAGTTAGAGCAGCGATTTGCAAGCTGTGATGATAAAATGGAGGTGGCATCATCACAGATGGAGCTATTTCAGAGGGAGATCAAACTCCATCTAGAGAAACAAGAACATATAGAAAATCATTCCAGGAGATTGAATCTCTGGATCATCGGAGTATCTGAGGGGAAAGAGGACAGTGGCAAACCGTTTGCTCTCTGACAAAATCATATGTCCTTCCAGAAATATCTCTGGATCTGACTATAACGAGGGCCCATAGAGTGCCGCCTTACATCACTTCTAATGCTCAGTACCCCTGTACGATTTTGATACTTTTTGCAGATTATAGGATTAAAGAGAAGATCCTGTACAAGGCTATCAGGAAAAGGTCCTTTTTAGCTAAGAACAAATTTACCTTTTGTATGTATTCTGACATCACTTTGAAACTGCTAAGCGGCGCAAGGAATTGAAAAATCTCATTGTGTTGTATCAGGCTGTAGGTGCTCAGGCATCTCTGCTCCAGACGGCAAAGTTAAAGGTTTTGTTTAAATGGTGGTTCAATTTTTTCACCAAGGTGCGTGAAGCACACATTTTTCTAACTGAGATAAAACAGGGAATTTAGGATGGTGAGATGTAGCTGCATAATGGCCTGATAATTGCAAAATTTGATGATTACAGTGCAACAGCTATATAGAGCTTGGCGATTATTGGTTGCTGGTGATATCACATCTGAGCAGAAAACATATTCGTTTTTGACCTATCTACATTATTTTGGACAACCCTTGAAGTGTCGAGTTATTGGTAAAGATCAGTGATGAACATTTGGGGATGGTAATATTGAGGGGTGGCATCTGTCCCAAAATGTTATTAAAACCGCAACACCTTACCATGGTGTTGATCACCTCAGAGCATGTTGGCAGGAGTTTGTGGCAGGAGGAGGGGCGGTGCTCCCACGGCAATGGGGAATTGGTTTGAGTGGGTGCGGTGGAGGGGAGGACATTACAGCAAGAAACAAGCATTTGCAATGCAATCGGTCTCGCCTTTGGGACCTTATATGTATTTAGCTATGCAGCACATTAGCCTGGGTGCTGAAACATCTACTGTTCTTTAAGATGGAGGGAAAGTGAGCACCAAACTGCGTGACACGCCAGGAAAGAAATAATGCCTTTCAGCGGGAAATGGTATAGTCCAAAGCTCTGTTTTTAATATAAAATCAGGGCCTTCGTTGGTCATATCACTGAAAATACAAGATTTGAAAAAAATATTATTGTCTACGGGTGCTCGTGGAAGACAATTTCTATGGACTGGAATCAAGAGAATGCTAAAGTGATTCTGGTATTTTACTGGCCTCTGCTGGTCGCTTTCAATCAAGAAAGTTAAATGGAGGCAGTTGCCAGAAAAAGAAAAAAAAGAAAGTCCTTCAGCAGAAAGCAATTCTGGTATTTTACTGACCTCTGCTGGTCCTTTTCTATCAACACAGTTAAATAGAGGCAGTTGAAAAGAAAAAAAAGTCCCTAAGCGGAAGCAGACAAGTCCTAGGGCTGATCTCCAGAGCCCACAAAGTACATACACATATAAGTATATAATAAGTATATACTAAAGTATATACAAGAGGTCTCGAATGCTCAACCTAAAAAGAAGGTGCACAAAATGCAGTTTTGCATAGGTTTTTTGAGAAGAAGGTTGAGATGGTATGAGGTAGTGATTAGATCGAGCAGAGCAGATGTGAATGTTAGACCACGTTAGGAATATCCTTAGCACTTTAAGGTGGTTAGTTTTGTTTACATGTAATGCACTTTATAATGTATGCACTTTGGGAAAGATTGTTTTTTTGCACTGTATGGCTACTTTGCAGTGATACATTTCACTTAGCACTTTATTATATAGTATGGCGGAAAAGACAAGCAGTAGAAACTTGGGTAAAAGGGCATAAACCAACAGCAGTATTTTTGCAAGAGATTCATATCCCTTCTGGAAATAGAACAAGTTTTGCATGTTTAAAACTTGAGCGGGCTTTAAGAGTTTTTCTTCTGTCAGAGCAGCTCATAGAGGCGTCACGATTTATATCAATAGAAATGTAAGAGTTAAAATTCATATATGGTAGGTTGACTCTGAGGGTCAATGGTGTTGAGTGAATTGTTCGATAGACTCCCTTCAACTAACACTAGTAAGCGTGTATGCCTATGTAGAGGACGATCCTGGCCCGCTAAGAACATTTTTCAATCTTTAGGATCTATTGAAGGCAAAATTATCTTTGGGGGTGATTTTAATTTCCTTCAGAGCCCAAGTTTGGACACTACAACAAGAAATAAGAAGCAACATAAACCTAAAACAGCAAGCATTTTTAAGGTTTATTCTAGAATGTTTAAGCTAACTGACCCATGAAGAATGGCCTTTCCTGATAAAAGGGAGTCCCCTGTTTCTCAAATAGATACAAAAATGCAACCCATATTGATTTTTTCTGACTTCCCCTACAATTAGGTTTAAACAGTTAAATATGCACCTGAATTGGTTTTCAGATCATTCGGCATTAGAGATTGACATTTCTGGATGTAAGCCAATGCTTAAAACCCAAAGATGGATTTTTAATTAAGTTTATTTAGAGGCTGAGAACTGGATAAGGACCTGCAAAGCTGAGATCGAGAAGATCTTTGAGAACATTAAAGGTACTGCTTCTGTGACCATGGTATAGGATGCAATGAAAGCCTCTTTATGAATCTCCCTAATCTCCAGAGGCATATTTAGTTCTAAATGTCTAAAAGAAGAGAAAGTTCACTTGCAGAATCGTATTAATAATGAATGTCAGAAATTTATAAGAGTTGGGTCTTGAGAAAATAAGCTAAGAATTATGTGCAGAATTCCACCTATCTGCAAAAGGTTAATGAAGACAGTAATAATGCATGGAAACTCATGGCAAGGCAAGTTCGGGAGCACTACATGAACAGTGTGATTAACATGATTAAATGTCCTAAGACAGGTGCTATAACCTCCTTTGATGCTGAGATAAGGAATATTTTCTTGTAACATATTAAAAATATTTATAGTATCACGGTTGATGTAGACTATCTTTTAAAGGATATCTTAATCCCAGTTTTATCAGAGGAGGACCGGCGTTTTATGGTGAGTTCATTCTTTCTGCAAGAATTGGAGGTAGTGGTGAACAACATGCTTGGGGTAAAGTAGACGGGCCCCACGGGTTCCCATCTGAATTGTATACTTTTTTGAAGATCTTTTAAATCCTTCACTGTTAGAAGTGGCTATTTTTATTCTGAAAACTGGATCACTACCCTGTCTTTTAATAGGGGTAATGTGGTGTGTTTTCCTAAAAAAAGGTCAAAATGCCCTAGATCCAAAATCCTACTCTCCTATTACTCTGCCTAATGCAGATTACAACATTGGAATGTTGAGAGCTCCACAGAAGACAATGGAGTAGCTCCAGGTTTATAATGGCTGGTAGAAGCCTTCTGCTCCAACATTCCAATGTTTGTCTTTATGTTTCTCCCTTTTTTATTTAGAACATTCTAATTTCAGTGGGTGGAATGTTCTAATAGTCCTATAGCCCTTCTGTCTAGGCTGTACCGGTTGTTAAAGGATCCCTTCCTCGTTATAGTCCCTTGCCTGTGGCTCGGGCCTATAACTCGGGTTCAGGGCCTTTAACAACTGGTATAGCCTTCAGCAGCGGCCTATAAGGCTATATTATAAAATTATAATGACATCTCTGCATGAATACTAATTATTTAGTTGAGGCTTTTGATATATGCGATACAAAATTGGTCCCTGAAGCAATTTCTTTTATTAGATGCAAAAATTCTGGAGAGATTTGGATTCTCTTCTCAGATCACAGAATTTATAACGGTAATGTATACTAATGGCGAAGCAAATATATTTCAAACCCATCCGAAGCTGGCATATTTATAGTTTTAAGAGGGACTAGGATGGGCTGCCCCCTCTCATCCATTCTTTTCCCCTATTTTATTGAGCCCTCATTGCAGGCCATTAGACAAGATGAAGGCATTAAGGCGCCATTGTTTAAAATATCAAAAATTAATTTATATGCTGATGACGTAATGCTATTATTGGAACCTAAAAGATTGGTGCAAGAGAGAGTGTTTGAGATTTTCAAGGGCTTCCATACTTTAGCTGGATATAAAGTTAATAAGTGAATTCACAAAATTCCCCTCAGGACAATAACCTAAATCGCATCCAACAATCAACTCTCTTAACACAAATATGCCACATTTAAGGTGCTTTCTTACCTTAAGCAAGTACCACAGGATTTGAGAAAAGTACATATAGATTTAATTTACATTTGTAAACAACTTTATAAAAAATATATATGTTCTTCTTTTATATTCAACATCTGAATATCACAGTATGATTAGAAACACACACACACACATACATATATATATATATATATATATATATATATATATATATATATATATATATATATATATATTCTGTCATTTATATATAAATCACATCCCAGAATGCAAGGTGCTGTTTCTCAATTATGAGGCCCACTGGAGGGCAATTGAAATAAATGACAGACTGGGACCAATGCCTTTTTTCAACACTGTGCAGCTGCATACTTTGCCTGTGAGCAAGGAGTCTTAACTCCGAAACGCATAAGGCTGGTAAAATTATCTGAATAAAGGAATGCTGACTGCCTGCACTGGGTCTGTTTTTAAAGTGCTCCTCGAACTGCGGAAAGTTTGTGTTTAATTGAATTGACCGCGTTCCAGCCGTGAGGATGCACCACCCTTGAGAGAAAGGGGCCAAGGACATGGAACTGTCAAGTCCAGGTGGAGAAACAGACTGGCATAATTAGTAAGGATTCCTTTCTCAGAGGCCCACCAGAGGGCATGAACAATATTATTGAAGGATGTGCAGCAGCGCAGAACCTACGAAGGGAAAACGAATTTTAAAAGGCATTTTTGACTGCATTGGAAGTACTACACTTGACATCCCAGAATGCAAGGTACTGTTTCTCAATTATGAGGCCCACTGGAGGGCAATTGAAATAAATGACAGACTGGGACCAATGCCTTTTTTCAACACTGTGCAGCTGCATACTTTGCCTGTGAGCAAGGAGTCTTAACTCCGAAACGCATAAGGCTGGTAAAATTATCTGAATAAAGGAATGCTGACTGCCTGCACTGGGTCTGTTTTTAAAGTGCTCCTCGAACTGCGGAAAGTTTGTGTTTAATTGAATTGACCGCGTTCCAGCCGTGAGGATGCACCACCCTTGAGAGAAAGGGGCCAAGGACATGGAACTGTCAAGTCCAGGTGGAGAAACAGACTGGCATAATTAGTAAGGATTCCTTTCTCAGAGGCCCACCAGAGGGCATGAACAATATTATTGAAGGATGTGCAGCAGCGCAGAACCTACGAAGGGAAAACGAATTTTAAAAGGCATTTTTGACTGCATTGGAAGTACTACACTTGACATCCCAGAATGCAAGGTACTGTTTCTCAATTATGAGGCCCTCTGGAGGGCAATTGAAATAAATGACAGACTGGGACCAATGCCTTTTTTCAAAACCTAAATGCACCCTGAACCTTAAAATTACCCCCTACACCCCAAAACCCTAACCAACCCGACCTCTAAAATTACCCCAGCACCCCAAAACCTAAACGCACCCTGAACCCCAAAAATACCACAGCACCCCAAAACCTTAAATGCACCCTGAACCCTAAAAATACCCCCTACACCCCAAAACCCTAACCCACCCTGACACCTAAATATATGCGATACAAAATTGGTCCCTGAAGCAATTTCTTTTATTAGATGCAAAAAATTCTGGAGAGATTTGGATTCTCTTCTCAGATCACAGAATTTATAAGGGTAATGTATACTAATGGCGAAGCAAATATATTTCAAACCCATCCGAAGCTGGCATATTTATAGTTTTAAGAGGGACTAGGATGGGCTGCCCCTCTCATCCATTCTTTTCCCCTATTTTATTGAGCAGTAATACGTAACTGAACGAAGCAG
>CAWUFW010034060.1:0-11529 GCA_963921515.1 Calotriton arnoldi
TCTGCCAGCAACCTGTCTGGAAAGTTGCGGTCGCTATTTTATGAAGCGGTATTCAGACAAAATATCGCAATTAAAATATCGCCCTACCAAAATATTGTGTCAAATGCAATTACTTTTTTCTAAATTTAAATTTTAGGTGTGGGTTGTGGGGTTTATAGGGGTACAGGGTGGGATGTAATTGAATTTTAATTAATTAATAATTAGTTGTTAATTCATTCGGTAATTGCGCACAATTTTTTTATAATTTTAGGTGCGGGTTGTGGGGTTTATCGGAGTACAGGGTTGTAAGTTGTTAATTAAAACTAATTATTTAATTGATAATTAATTATGTTAATTGTGTAATTCAGTTTTGTTTTTATTTTAGTTGCAGGGTGTGGGGTTTGTAGGGGTACAGGGTGGGAAGTAAATTAATTCTAATTAATTAATAATTAGCTGTCAATTAATATTATTTAATTGTTACTTAATGATGTTAATTGTCTAATTATTATTATTTTTTATTTATTTTAGGTGCGGGTTGTGGTGTTTATAGGGGTCAGGGTGGGGAGTAAATTGATAATTAATTATGTTAATTGTGTAATTAATTTTCTTTTACTAAAAGTTTAGGGGTGGTTTGTGGGTTTTGTAGGGGTCTTTGTGGGAAGTAAATCAAATATAATTAAGTAATAATTCATTTTTAATTAATGATATATAGTTTACTGATAAATATTTATGTTAATAGTGTAAATAATGTGTTTTTAAAGTTACATTTTGGGTGCATGTTGTGAACTTTGTAACAGTATAGGGTTGGAAGTAACTATAAACAAATAATATAATAAATATTGTTTTGGTTAATAAATACTTTGTAACTGAAAGTATTTATTTAAATGAAAAAATATGTTTGTATTTAAATTATAATAATATTTGCAGTTATTTATATGTATTTAATATTGTAATAAATATTTATTTTATTTCATTTTTAATATAAAATATATTTGTTTTTTTTTACATATTTATATTTTTATTTGTTTATTATGTTTCTTAAATTACTTTATTGTGTTGAAGAGAATTTGTTTGTTTCTAATGTTCCACTGACTGGAGTGGGAATAGTAAATTTTACCCCTCCGCAATCCAACACTTTCTCTACTGTTGCACTCATTGGAGTGGGAATAGTAAATTTTTCCCCCTCTGCAATCCAACACTTTCCCTACTTTTGCACTGACTGGAGTGGAAATGGTAAATTCTATCCCTACGCAATCCAACGCTTTCCCTACTGTTGCACTGACTGGAGTTAGAATAGTAAATTTTACCCCTCCGTAATCCAACACTTTCGCTACTGTTGAAGATATTGGAGTTGGATTAGTAAATTTTGCCCCTCTGCAATCCAACACTTTCCCGACTGTTGCACTTACTGGACTGGGAATAGTAAATTATATCCCTCCGCAATCCAACATTTTCTCTACTGTTGCACTCATTGGAGTGGGAATAGTAAATATTACCCCTCCACAATCAAACACATTCCCTACTGTTGCACTGACTGGAGTGGGAGTAGTTAATTCTATCCCTACGCAATCCAACACTTTCCCTACTGTTGCACTGACTGGAGTTGGAATAGTAAATTAAACCCCTCTGCAATCTGACACTTTCCCTACTGTTGCTCAGACTGGAGTGGGAATAGTAACTTTTACCCTTCTGCAATCCTATACTTTCCCTACTGTTGTACTGACTCGAGTGGGAATAGTAAATTTTACCCCTCCGCAATCCAATACTTTCCCTACTGTTGCACTCATTGGAGTGGGCATAGTAAATTATACCCCTCTGCAAACCAACACTTTCCCTACTGTTGCACTGACTGGAGTGGGAATAGTGCATTTTACCCCTCTGCAATACAACACTTTCCCTGCTGTTCCACTGATTGGAGTGGGAACAGTAAATTTTACCCCTCCATAATCCAACACTTTCCCTACTGTTGAAGATATTGGAGTTGGAATAGTACATTTTACCCCTCCGCAATCCAACACTTTCCCTACTATTGCACTGGCTGTAGTGGGAGTAGTACATTTTATCCCTCCGCAATCCAACACTTTTTCTATTGTTGCACTGACTGAAGTGGGAATAGAAAATTTTCCTCCTGTGTGATGTAACTGTTTTCCTACTATTGCGTTACCTGAAGTGGGAGTAGTACATTTTATCCATCTTAGTACAACTCTTTGCCTAGTTTTGTAAAAATTGCAGTGGTAATTGTATCTGTATTAAATATAAAAATAAAAGTAATTTTATATTGTTTATATTGTTATAATTTATAATTTATATTATGCTTTTTGCTTATTAAAAATTATATTTTTAATTATTAATGTTTTAATATGTAAAATATGTGTATTAAATTGTAAGAAATGTATGTTGTTTACTTTTGCATTTTAATTAAAATGGTTTGTTTTTAAAAGAAATTATGTTATTGGCAAACGTGTGTGTGTGTGTGTGTATATATATATATATGTTTGTTATGTAATTACATTATTTTTAAACATTCTGAAATCATAATATAAATTAAAATTATTAGTTTAATGACAGTTATTTAACTAGATATATGTAATATAAATATATATATATATATATATATATATATATATATATATATATATATATATATATATATATATATATGTATATATATATATATCTATATATGAAGCCAATCCTGAATTCTGCAGATCAAAAGAACAGGCGCTGACACCGTGGAGATATGGCACTGGAATTTATTCCACAAGAAGGCCCTGACGCGTTTCGACAGTAAACCGCCTTTCTGACAACATCGGGCGCCATTCAGGTAAATCTTTAAGTACATTTCTACTCTGCATGGTTGTCACAGCAACCGTGAACTCTCAATAGACATAGATGTTAAAAAAGCAGAAAGGTGCATAATTCAAATAATAATAATATAACAAATGCATACAGATAACAGTGAAATATCGTCGACAAATACATGTTTTAAAAAATTAGAAAAGACTTTGATTCAGTCAAGTGGTTTGCATTCGCAAAAGTGAATTTCAACGTCACGTGGGCTGAATGCTGCTGATGACCGTGTATTGTTGTATATACTAGACACCACAGGAGACAGACTATCAAGGTAAAAATGACAAGAAAGTCTGTGTTGGACTGGACACATAAAGCCGAATTAAAATCTTATTTGTATATATGTGATTCAGTGCTGATAAGGCAAATGCTAATGTAATAGGAATCTGCAATTCTTTTAAAAAAAAAAAAAAAATGAGGTTAGTTACAGTTGAAACAAATGGGTCCGCCACAAACAAATTAAAGGAACGGTGCCACTTAGTGATTATCCACTATGTGCTCGCGATCGGTGTGTTGTGTTGTGTTCTGCCCAAGTGGGCGTACATGTAGACACAGCGTATCTACTGAAATTATGCAGATTAAAGGCAACCGCAGAATCATGCACTGAAATAATCGGTCAAGCTAAATAGCGCCTGTGTGTATAGATAACAAAAATGATAATAGAAACAAAGACAGCAACAGCTAGGCCCACACACTAATAAACATGTGAAAAGAAAAACCTAAGGTTATACCTCAGAAAATGTAAAGAATTCTAAATACAGTAGTACCCGGATGCCCGGGGGTATTAAAAGAGAGAGATAGAGCTATAAGTGAACAGATAACGCTTCATCTGAGTTCATCCCAAATGGAATTTTAGAGTTTAACAGAAGGATATATCTGGACTCTAGCCTCCTCAGAGTCAGCTGCCTGTTCCCACCCCTAGGGTTCTTAGGGATGGTATTTGTATATATATATATATATATATATATATATATATATATTATCTACTGGCGGTCGCCAGTAGATAGTTATAGTTAGGACCTTTATCCATAGGAAATCCGCAACATTCTATTTGAAATAACTCTTGCGCCGGTTGACGAATCTTCGCAAAGCTTCCAACTTGTTAGGGCGCTCCGCTCCGCTCCTACCCTGAAAGTCTCGGGTTGATTCGTCAAGCGGGGCCGAGAAAAAGGGGGTCCCAAAACGCTTTTCTCCGTTTTCTCCATGTTAATTCCCATAGGAAATTTTAGCCACGGCTACAGCCTGAACTGCTGAACGGAATTACACCAAATTTTGCAAAAAGGTAGCGCTTGGTTCAGAAAGCGACCTTTTTTAAATGGTGTAAATCCGTTCAGTAGTTGCGGAGAAATTCAAAAAATAAGAGTGAAAAAATCGATTTCCCATAGGAAACTTTATGCAAGGCTACAGCAAAAACTGCTGAACGGAATTACACCAAATTTGGCAAGAAGGTAGTGCTTGGTTCAGAAAGCACCCGTTTTAATAATGGTGTAAATCCGTTCAGTAGTTGCTGAGAAAATCCAAAATAAAAGTTTCGATATTTAGAGGCACGGAGGATCCGCGCACCCTCCCGACCACGAGCTGCATGCTTATTGGCTGTCAACACTCCAAATCAGGAAGTGTTGGCAGCCATCTTGTTCCTCGGTAGAACCAAGGAACAAGAAAGCAGTAAAAAAAGTGTGCAATACGCAAAAAGGGGGCAGGGTAGAAACACCGGCAGGATGCGCTTACGGTGCGCGGATCCTGCCGAAAGAAACGAAGCGCGGACTCCGCGCTGCTTGGTAATTGGCCCCGGGTGGGCCAAGTCCCGGGGGCATGGGAGGGTTAAGTTCTATGATGTGGGGGCCTCTAAGGCCCCAAGCCCCGGGCACCGCCACCCCCGGGGCTTTAATAAAATGATGCAGGAGGGCTCTCGGCCCTCCCGCAGCCCCGGGGACCGCCACCCCCGGGGCTTCTTTTTATTTTTTTAAAATAACCTATGTGGGGGGCTTGAGCCCTCACACGCCCGGGGACCGACACCTCCCCGGGGCACTAAATATTTTAATTTGGGGGTCCGTTACGGACCCAGAGCCCCAGGGACCACCACCTCCCGGGGCTGTGCAATTCAAGGGAGGGGGCCGCGCTGCCCCCTCCTGGAGCCCTTGATGGCCCTGGGGACCGCCACCCCCAGGGCCGGCTCCTGCAGTTTCCCGGGGTGCCTAACCTCGGGACACTGTAGTTTGCTATGACAGGACGGAGCCTCGCGGCTCCCGTCCTGTCATAGCAAACTGCTTTGGATATTGCAAGCGAGAGCAGGGAAACCTGCTCTCGCTTCAATATCCAAAGCAAATAGCTTTCCACATGGGGAGCTGCATCTTAGCAGCTCCCCATGTGGAAAGCAATGCCGGCTCCCAAGGGACGCGGGGAGCCGGCGGGACTGTGGGGGATTGGGGACCCCCCACAGTCCCCAACGGAGAGGGCCAGCCCCGGGGGATGGGGTCCCCGGGGCAAGTAGTGGCTCGGGAGGAGGCCACGCGGCCCCCTTCCCCAAAATTAAAAAAAAACAAAGGCCGGCCCCGGGGGATGGGGTCCCCGGGGCCATAAGTGGCCTGAGGAGGGGGGCAACGCAGCCCCCCTCCAAAACAATAAAAAAAAAAAAAAGCCATGCCCCGGGGGATGGGGTCCCCGGGGCCGATTATGGCCACGGGGCGCGTTTGCACAGTGGTGAAGGGAGAGGACGGGGCTTGAGATGACATGTGTGCACACAGGCCCCGTGGCGTGTTTTAAGATGGGGAATTAAATCCCCTTCAATCCTGAGGGTCCCTGGGGACAACTAGCCCACCAGGTACGTCCAGAAAGCACCACAGAGCTGCGTTGCAGAGAGGTGCAAAAGGGGCGTGGCCTCTGAACACCTCTCTGCAACGCAGCTCTCTGGCGCATACTGGAGGTACCTGGTGGGCTAGTTGGCCCCTAGGGACCCTCGGGATTGAGGAGGAATTAATTCTCCAACTTAAAACGCGCCACAGGGCGTGTTTGCAGACATGTCACCTCAGGTCCCACCCCTTCCTTCACCATTGTGCAAATATTCCTCTAAAATCAGAGGAACTACGAATTCCGATTTACTCACCTGTTATCAGGAGAGAACCCAGTGCTGCATCTTTTAGCCCAGCACTGACCCTGAAAAGTAATTCTAACCGTACTTACCAGTAACTTGAATTTCCTTCCATAGGCTAACATTGACTGGTTTCACTTGGAAATTCTTCTAAGTGTGGAGTTTTGGAACTTTATAATATTCCTCTAAAATCAGCCGAACTACGAATTCCGATTTACTCACCTGTTATCAGGAGAGAACCCAGTGCTGCATCTTTTAGCCTAGCACTGACCCTGAAAAGTAATTCTAACCGTAGTTACCAGTAACTTGAATTTCCTTGCATAGGCTAACATTGATTGGTTTCACTTGGAAATTCTTCTAAGTGTGGAGTTTTGGAACTTTATAATATTCCACTAAAATCAGCCGAACTACGAATTCCGATTTACTCACCTGTTATCAGGAGAGAACCCAGTGCTGCATCTTTTAGCCCAGCACTGACCCTGAAAAGTAATTCTAACCGTACTTACCAGTAACTTGAATTTCCTTCCATAGGCTAACATTGACTGGTTTCACTTGGAAATTCTTCTAAGTGTGGAGTTTTGGAACTTTATAATATTCCTCTAAAATCAGCCGAACTACGAATTCCGATTTACTCACCTGTTATCAGGAGAGAACCCAGTGCTGCATCTTTTAGCCCAGCACTGACCCTGAAAAGTAATTCTAACCGTACTTACCAGTAACTTGAATTTCCTTCCATAGGCTAACATTGACTGGTTTCACTTGGAAATTCTTCTAAGTGTGGAGTTTTGGAACTTTATAATATTCCTCTAAAATCAGCCGAACTACGAATTCCGATTTACTCACCTGTTATCAGGAGAGAACCCAGTGCTGCATCTTTTAGCCCAGCACTGACCCTGAAAAGTAATTCTAACTGTACTTACCAGTAACTTGAATTTCCTTCCATAGGCTAACATTGACTGGTTTCACTTGGAAATTCTTCTAAGTGTGGAGTTTTGGAACTTTATAATATTACTCTAAAATCGCCCGGACTACGAATTCCGATTTACTCACCTGTTATCAGGAGAGAACCCAGTGCTGCATCTTTTAGCCCAGCACTGACCCTGAAAAGGAATTCTATCCGTACTTACCAGTAACTTGTATTTCCTTCCATAGGAATCCATTGTCTGGTTTTCAGCAGAAAAGTTTGTGTCGATTTTCACAAACTACAAATATTCCTTAAAAATCGCCTGTATGACTTAAACGCATTCTTTCAACTGTTTACAGGAGATGCACCAGTGCTGGATCCAGGATCCACCACTGAGTAACAAAAAGTAACGATAACACTACTTACCTGCTAAGTGAATTTCCTGCCATAGGATAACATTGGTGATTCTATGTGAAAAAGTTTCTAAGTGTCAACTTTTAAAATACAATAATATTCCTTAAAAATCAGTACTGTAACCAAAACGCTTTTACTCAACTGTTTACAGGAGATGTCCCAGGACTGAATCTAGGATCCAGTCCTGTGGTTAGAAAAGTAATCCATAAAGTAACTAATTGCATTTAACTAGAAATTCACATTGAGCTCAATGTTGCATTGTGTTTGAAATTGTGTTGCCCATTGCAACAACTGTAACTACTGTACTTAAAAGTCTATTGCCTATTTGCAAAGAATTTAAACTAAAGTAATTAATTCTGAGAAATTATATTTTGTAATGTAATGTATAATGTAATTACAATGTAATTTAAAAATAAATAGTTTAAAAAATGTAGTAAATCAGTATCAAAAAATAAAGATAACAATTAATACATTTAAAAATTGTCATTTACAAAACCTTGAAATTCACTGAAAAAAACCATAGGTTTCAGACATGTTATAGTTAGGAATTAGCATTTAAAAACCTTTGAAATTCACTAAAAAACCATAGGTTTCAGGCACGTTATAGTTAGAAATTAGCATTTAAAAACCTTTGAAATTCACTGAAAAAACCATAGGTTTCAGGCACGTTATAGTTAGAAATTAGCATTTAAAAACCTTTGAAATTCACTGAAAAACCATAGGTTTCAGACACGTTATAGTTAGAAATTAGCATTTAAAAAACCTTTGAAATTCACTGAAAAAACCATAGGTTTCAGGCACGTTATAGTTAGAAATTAGCATTTAAAAAACCTTTGAAATTCACTGAAAAAACCATAGGTTTCAGACACGTTATAGTTAGAAATTTGCATTTAAAAAACCTTTGAAATTCACTGAAAAAACCATAGGTTTTAGGGACAGTTATAGTTAGTTGGACATTGCACTCGTACAAAACCCGTGAAATTCCCCGTTATAGTTAGTTCAGCTAACTATAACTCGCGCCCCGCAATGCACTGCTGATGACGTCACATATTACATCACTCATGACATGGTCAGTGACATCACGGATGACATCACTGATGACATCTCAAAGGACATCACTGATGACATCATCCATGTGATAATTTCATGCATCTTCTCACACCCTAATATAACTTTTGATACACCCACTGTAAATTACAGACTGCCATTCTCAAAACCATAGACACTCCAACACCAATAACTACATACCCACTCACTGATTCTTAGGTCTACACACACATCCACTCACTCACCCGTACAGTCACTCATACTTACGGTCACTCAGTACAGGACTATCATATGCACTCATACACCTACATAGACACTCACACACCGCCACTCATCCATAGAGGTACTCACACACCTAGTCAGTCATGCAAATAATTAATCACACTGCCATTTACTCACCTATACAGTTATACACACACACCAGCTCACTTACTCATACAAATACTAGCACATTCTTACGCTCTTATACAATCACTGATACAAGCACACACTCATCCATACAGTCACTCTCACAATCACAATCACACACTCTCGCTTAAAGCTATTTATATACTCCAACACACATATATACTGCCTTTCACATATGTAGTTACTCACACATGTACCACTGAGATATACATTCACTCACTAACACACCCATACACACACTCCCCCACCCATACAGTCCATCACAGATGCACTCTTGAAACCATGCACCCAGTGAATCACCCACTGATACATCAATGTGCAGTCACACACACCCCATCCACACAAACACTCAGGCACCCATACAGATACTCAGACAACCAATCAATAACTCATAGACACTCATGTAGCTATTTACAAACCCATGCAGCCACTTACACTCCAACAGACAGACGGATAAAGACATTCACACAGTTTAGTCACTAACCCATGCATTTAGTAAGATACGTTTAATCACTCACTTATAGAGTCAGTCACGCACCTACTAAATCATCCATCCAGACACTTATACACCCACTCATTATTCAATACACCTTGGCATATATATTAAACATATTTAAACTTTATAGAAACACACAGTCACTGCATGATGTCATCAGTGATGTCATTTGAGATGTCATCAGTGATGTCATCAGTGATGTCACTGACCATGTCATGAGTGATGTAATATGTGACGTCATCAGCAGTGCATTGCGGGCGCGAGTTATAGTTAGCTGAACTAACTATAACGGGGAATTTCACGGGTTTTGTACGAGTGCAATGTCCAACTAACTATAACTGTCCCTAAAACCTATGGTTTTTTTCAGTGAATATATATATATATATATATATATATATATACACACACAACCACACACACACACCCACACATAAATACATAAACTGGATTTTTTTTTAAAACATACCAATTTAATTGCACATTAAAAAGAAAGTAATATAAAAGAATACATTTTAATAAAAATATATTATATAATAATAACATTACTAATTCAAAAATATAATTTTAAATACACAGAAACATAATAATAATATAATTTTAAACAATATAAACAAAACTATCAAATTCTAGGAATAATACATTTACTATTCCCACTCCAGTCTGTGCACAGTAGGAAAAGCGTTGGACTCAGGAGGGGTAAAATGTACTATTCCCACTCCCTCCAGGCTGAGCAACAGTAGGGAAAGCGCTGGACTCAGGAGGGGAAAATTTACTATTCCCAGTCCAGTCTGTGGAACAGTAGAGAAAGTGTTGGACTCATTAGGGGTAAAATGTGCTATTTCCACTCCAGTCAGTGCAACCTTATAGTTAGGAAATAACATTAAAAAAACTTAGAAATTCACTAAACAAACCAAGGGTTACAAGGACGTTATGGTTAGGAAATAGAATTAAAAAACCTTAGAAATTCACTGAAAAAAACAACGGTTACAGGGACGCTATAATTAGGAAATAGAATTAAAAACAAACTTAGAAATCACTGAAAAAAACAAATGTTACAGGGACATTTCAGTTAGGCTCAGATTTCAGTGCAACAGTAGGGAAAGCGTTGGACTTGGGAGAGGTAAAATTTACTATTCCCACTCCAGTCGGTGCAACAGTAGGGAAAGCGTTGGATTCAGGAGAGGTAAAATCTACTATTCCCACTCTAGTTTGTGCAACAGTAGGGAACGTACTTCACTTTAAACAACATACCTTATTTTAATATAGTATTAATTTAATAATATAATAAAAATCAACTTCAAAGGAAATATATGCATTAAAAAAATTAAACAATTAAAATATTGATAATTATTTCATTAAATTCCCACACTATAGTCCCACATACCTAGCAACGCACATTTAACATATATCTGAACTTAAACATTACAATAATTACACAATTGACATAATTAATCAATAATTAATTCATTAGTAATAAATAAATAATTTATAATTTAGCAATTATTATTGAATCAACTTCCCACTCTATAGCTCCTGCAAACCCAACAACCTGCACCTAAAATGTAAATAAAAAATTATAATATTCATACAATTTACATGATTAATTAACAATTAATTAATTAATAATTTATCAATAATGAATAATTAATCAATTATTATTTAATTAACTTCCCACCCTATACCCCTACAAACCCATCTGGCACCTAAAATATAACTCAATAAAATATTATTTACACAATTTACATACTTAATAATCAAAGAAATAGTTATTATTAATTAAGAAAATGTATACATTAATTATACTTAAATAACTTACCACCCTGTACCCCTACAAACCTCACCACCCAGTATGACACTATTTTACAATTAAAGTAAAAATATATATAACTTCAAATTACAAACTATATTTAAAAAACATTAACAACAATTAAACAATATAAAACATATACAATTAAAATATTATTTAAACACATAAAAAAATTTGAAAAACAATATTTCTTACTTTAAAAAATCGATATTTTTGTCAACGATATATGTGCACAGAATATTTCTGTGTCACAATAATAAAAACTTGATATTTCTGTAACTCGATATTTTTACCTCAATATTTTGTCCGTATACTAACACAGCCCAATACTACTACCTACCACCAACAACCATAGACACTCTGCTGAGTTTTGGGAACGTAATACAGCTCTATTTATTCTTGAAAGAGATTTCAGAAAAATGATGCCTCATCATCTATATATTTCAATATAAAACATGTACTTTTTTTTACGGAATACTGTTAAAAAAACAATATACAGAAAAATGTAAAACCATTTACTCTTGTATTAGGACAAT